>JACCIC010000066.1:0-177500 GCA_018907035.1 Sycobia sp. Sy_11 | reverse complement strand
ATTTCGTGCGATTTCGACGTATGCGCATGCATTCGTCGAGATTCTTGGGAGCTCCGCATTATAGGACCGATAAAGAGAGTGAAAAAATTGACCGTCGTTTGTTCGGACTTCAGAGACAAGTACGAGAAAGGTGTATACGTATTTCTCATTATAAATTTTTTTTCTCTATTTTTCCAGTTACGAAAGCGGTTTTATTCTTCGTTTAGGTGATAATTGGTTATAAAATTCACTATCATCAGTTGTCTTATAATTCGCATGACTAGAAACATTTCAGTATTTTATTTTAGAATTTATTTTAGAAGTAATTGTAGAATTTAGGAGTAATTGTATTTTTATTTTTGTGCACGATGTCAGCGATTTATGAAGATTCGAGGATTCAGAATGAACCATATGCAGAAGACACGATTGATCTCTGAGTATATGTGGAAAAATTTCGGACATAACAATTCAATTCCGTACTCGTGAAACGCGTAAATTTTTCGGACATCGGGTGCGACGTCCTTTTCATCCACGTCCCCCTTTTCCCTCTCCCGATTGACAAATAAATACATTTTGTATACCTCCTCTGGCACAAACACGCACACGCGCATATATGAGAAAACGAGCAATTCCCCCCAATATGTTTTATTCAGTTCTCGCTCTTTCTCGCCTTGTTTCTCTCGCTTACTCACGAAAATCAAATCGGATCGAGCTGACGAGATGCGAGGTGCAGACACACATGCCTGCTGCAAGCTGCAATTGTTATACCGATCCTCGTACACCGCACATATACATATACATATATATATATATATATATATATATATATATAGGATAAAAGAATACGAAGCGCAAAAGGAGCCGTGGGCTATAAAGCCGGAGCATCGTCGGGGAATTCAGGGGAGCCTTGCCGCGCATGTTCGACGGTCGTTTACAACCGCGAATTTAAAGGGTCAGGGATAGGGGGGAGGGGGATTTTATGCTTTTTCGCAGTCGGGTCCGGTTGATTGCGTATTCAGGGTGCGCTTGCGCCAGTTGTCACCGCTGACACATCGTACGTCAAGCCGCGGCTCGCGCCACTGCTCTCCGTCTTTGCGCGCGCGCTTGCGTACGCGGAGAAGCTATATATATATATATAGATACACGGGATATGGGTGCGAGAGAAGGAAGGAGAGGAAAAAGGAGAGGCTGCGCGGCGAGGGACAGACGACTCAATCGGCTGCCGATCGCGCTCGGAATCGAGGCAGCAGCCGACCGCGAGGGGAGGATCGAGGATGCGGCGGGACGTCTCACTCGCGGGGGATTCCATCGTGTCTCGGGATCGGCGGTGTATGTGCATCGTGATGCGGGGGCGCGGAGGGGCGAAGAGAGGCGGCTGGGGGGTGGATTGAAATTTTCAATCGGGAGAGGAAGCGATGCTCTTCGCTGTATAATACGCGCGTTGTAACCGAGATGCAATTCGAGACTTTGTCGGGTGGATCACGATTGAATGGCGCGGATCTGAAGAATTACCGAAGCTCGCGGAGTTTCGTGGGTGGAGGATTTATCGCTGTATCGCTCTGGGATACGCGAAAGGAAATTCTCGTCCCGAGGTAGAAACCGTGACGTGAGATACGGAGGTTTTTCACGTGGTAAGGGGATTCTGATGATTTCTTCGACTCGTTCGTAGAAAAACCAAGTGCTTCACAAATTATTAATGTACAAATATTTCGCATTATTAAATTATGATTAGTATGGTCACTCGATCGTTAATATATGCGAATGAAATGCAATGGCAACCATACATGTTTTTTTTTGAGAGTTGATGAAATTTAGATGAAACATTTCAGACGTCAAGTTCAGATGAAGAATGACCTTGAATGTATACAAAAATCATCAATACATTATATGCGTATATAATGTCGACGTCTTTATTCCTGTATTCAGTGCTTAATCAAATTAGTTTTATTTAAGAGATAAAGTAAGTTTGGACAATCGTCGGAGAAATGAAGGCTAAAGTTCGTAAGAATTTATGGAATGTTTCCACAAGGAAACATTGATTAACAATGACACCACTATCATTTTTCAAATATTTTCCTTCAGTCTGCATTAAAAATCTAAGCGCTTTTCTTTCATTGTTCCCGAGCTTAGGCACTTCAGAAATTTAAAAGTACATTAATCTACATTCACAGAATAATTTTATGTGCGCGCGCATGTACGCGCGCACACACACACACACACACACACGACCGGTGAAAGGTCAAGAAGTTGTACTTTTCTCCATCCTCCTTAACCCCGGTAACCGTTAAAATAGTGGTTAAAGACAGCTTAACTGCCGCGGGCTCGCCTCGAATGATTAATTGCACATTTAAAGTTGTATACACAAACACAGGTTTAAGCGCGTGTCTACAACTTTTTACGCACTTGATGAATCCGTGGAACAAACGACTAGCTCACGGTTCTTTCTGTGTAATACACACACACGTACGCGCGCGCGCGTATACAGGTGTATGTATACGTTAAATGATGAGGTGCTGTTGAAACGTTTCCAACAGACTGCTATGAGTTTCGCTTAGAATTCATGTACACGATATTGAACTATCGTCGAACTTTTGGTGCATGCATTTGACATTGCATCCAAGTGGGCGGCTAAAAGTTTGATCAAATCTTGAAAGCAGCCTGTCAAAATGAGTATTAAAAATGCAACAATGAACCAGCAGATTCATTTAACACAATTTTTTCTCGTTGCACGTTTTACCCCCGCGCCGTTCATTTCCGCTTTCACAACGATTGTTTGAATTTTTATCCCCCTTAATTTTCATTTACTTCCATACATCGCCAAAGATGTAACGCCTCGATGGCAAGAGCAAGAAGAGAGAATTCTCTCTCTCTCTCTCTCTCTCTGAAGAATGAGAGAGAGAGGAGAGAGAGAGAGTCTACACACTCGCTATCTTTCGAAGAAGGTGGAGGTCGGAGTGGATCGCCTTGGAGCCCAAAAGGCGCGTGTCCCGCCCACCGTCTCGTCGTCTTTCTCTCCTTTCCGTCTCTCTTACTCACGTGATGCACACCACGAATCTGAGAGAGAATGAGAGAGAGAGAGAGAGAGATGAGAGAGAGAGAGAGAGAGAGAGAGAGAGAGAGAGAGAGAGAGAGAGAGAGAGCTACGCCACGCCGCGAGGCCCTTTTCGCCGTTATATTCCTTTCGTTTCGTGCCCGGCTCCTTCTCCGTCTTTTTTTCTTTTTTCCTCTCTTCCTTCTTCCTCTTCTGTAGATATATCCTACTGTACCCGGTACGGAAATTTTATTTGCCACACAAAATTATTGTTTGAACAGAGTCGCTCAATTCGCCCTTATAATACGCGCACAACGTACACGATGGAACTTTATAATGTGCACGTGGTTGTAGCCAGGAGCGGATTGACGTAAGCGAGTTTGGGGCTTTGGCGCAGGGGCCCCCACGAATTATGACTTAAGATTAATCTTTGCTTTTATACCTTTTTTCTTTCAATAAAATTTGAGAATATTAATAATATAGTATAATGTGTGAACCATACTGTGTATTGTATGAAAGCAGAAAATACTGTATTCGTAACAGTCACGAATGCATATTAAATGTGTTAGGGATTTCATAAGGAAGTCTAAAGTGTTGAGTTTTGTGTCAATTCCATATAAAACGTTTATGATTATTACTAAACTTTTGTAAACGACATTTTTTATAGGTTTTTACACCATTCCTAAAGTTCTGAAAGGCTCTTTAATCCGTTTTTAAAATAACAAGGGACATTGCTAATCACCTTAGTCAACATTGCACATGAGCACAATTTTTAAAAAGTTTTAGCCTGACAACAATACTTTTCTCTGCCGAATATCATATTTGAATATCCACGATTCTATAAACAAACATTCGAACGATGAATTTTGATTTAATTTAATAAAATGAAATGAATTGTGTGATATAGTTGACACTGTCCTTAATTATTCGTTTTCAAAGAGATAACTCAATTTTATACAATAAACCTCAATTAGAAAGTTATTTTTCTTCGTTAAAACAGTTTGTGCTCATTTTTTTCATACGTAATTGAAATTTACTGGATGCCATGTATATTGAATTCGCTTATTTATTAATAATGCGAAGACATAAATGAACTGTAGCAAACTTATAACATTACCGGCCACCAGCACGATTATCGCTTGCGATTGTGAGAGTAATTGAAAAATTAACTCGTAGTGGAGGGAGGAGGGGGTTACGAAGCTCAAAGAACACAGCAGTTGAACGAGTCGTGGGATCCACGGAAGGCGCGTGTGATAGAGCGCTAAATAATTACAGTATTGCTCTGTCTCTCTCCTTCTCTCTCTCTCTCTCTCTCTCTCTCTCTCTTTTGCTCGCGCTATCGCTTATATATATATATATATATATATATATATATATATATATATATATATATATATATATATATAGATTCATAACATACTAGCGTATTCTTTCGATGTGCACGAGTGCCTTGGGCGCGTATCGTCGTACCATAGGCGTGCAAACCACCGGGTATATACGGCTTAGAGAAAGGGAGAGAGAGAGAGAGAGAGAGAGAGAGAGGAGAGAGAGAGAGAGAGAGAGCGGCAGTTTATAGGCATCTGAAATCGCGGCGCGCAAGTTTCATTCAAGGCTGCGCAACACCTGCTTCTACTCGCACCGCGAGACCCAGATCGGATGATCGGGGCCCTATTGTCTCTACCGTGAACCGGGCCGCGCGGGGGCTTTTTGTATTGCACCCTCCACCCATCCCCCCCCTCGCACGCAAGACTATATCGGATTACGATTTTTTTTTTAAATGGCCCCGGTATGGTGTATTAGCCGCCCTAGAAAATATTTTTTAGGTCCTGCGCGCGCGCCTAAGTAAGGCCCAAATGGATAAATTAAACCACTATATGGAGTTGTGTTTATGGGAGATGAGAACGGCGATTATGCGATCGTGGCGGTGCGAGTGATCCGAAGCTGCTGCATCGGTTCGTTAGAGACTTGTCTTGAAAAAAAAAAAATATATATATATATATATATATATATATAGCATGAGTAAATGATCAAAGAACTGCGATGTGTAAGTCCAAAAGCCCTGTTTTTCATTCACTTGGTGCTCCCGCAGAGGCAGGAAAGGCACGACTGTTTTCCAACTCCCCTTATCGATTTTACAATTTGATGCATTTTTTATAATCTACATACGACGAAATATACTCTATATATATATATATATATATATATATATATATATATATATATATGTATTATGTATGTATGTATGTATGTATGTATGTACGTATATATATATATATGAATTATGGATGCTCTTGCTTATAGTCTTGATGTATTATTTTCTTCCTTTGGATATATAAATATATATATGAGGAAAAGAGGAAAGGACGGGACGGAGCCGAGAATTTATACGTTTGCTTAGAGAGTGCGGTACACGCGGCGCGTTAACTTCCGCATTATCGATTTCATGCATCGTTAATCCGTTCACTGCAACACTGACTCGAATAATGAGCCCAGCTAGAGAGAGGGAGAAGAAAAATCTTTCGTCGCGGCGCGGTCGCTTAATTTTGCTCGCTGATCTTAAAAAGAGTTGATTTTTTTCGAGAGCTAATGTATTTAATTTTTTACTTTCTGAAATACTTGTGTAAATATATAAATAAATAAATAAATACATAATATATATATATATATATATATATATATATATATATATAATATTGGTGATGAAATTGCGATAGTGTTTTAATCGAGATAGGCTCTTAATTGTCGCCTTTTTTCTTCTCTCCCCTATAGCGAACTTAATTAAAAACAAATATAAAGCACAAGAGCTGCCGAGAGCGAGGGAAGACAGATAGTGCTAGCAATCTTTGGAATTTCGCTGTAATACATCATGTGCCTCACGCTTACGAGCGGCTCTTTTCCACGATCTCTCAATCGGAGCGATAAATTGTAATAAAATTAAATAAAGAGGATAAAAAAGCAGTCATCGCCAAGAGAAGCGCTTGGATAACTCCAGGGAGTTACGGAATCTACTTTTCCAGTACAGGAATTAAGATACCGTAGATAATCCGACTACCCAGTTTGTATCAAAACCATCAGGAAAATCTTTATATGCAGTCCGCATATCCTGAATTTCCTCACGGGAATGGACGACGCTTTCCCAATCCCAGGTCCGTATATACAAATATAAAGACACGAGCGTCGATGTACAAAAGCTTCATTATAATCTACGAAAAATGTCGCCGCCGCGCATCCTCGACCCACACGGGACGACCGAGGAGAGTAGCTCGGTGCCGCCGAGAAAAACTCGGGTCGACTCGGGAGCGTTGCACAACCGGCGCGTGTGACTCAACCGTGTGCGCGCCGATGCGGACTCGTGGCCGCCGTCCTCGTCGTCGTCGCCGTCGTCTTCGTCTTTAAGCGCGGCTCTTTCTTAACCCACGGCGCGTTTTTTTGCGCGTCCGTCCTATGTAAGCGTAACTATATATATATACATATTTGTCTCGCGACGACTCGTTTGAAGAGAGAGGGGGGGGGGAGGTCGTGCCGAATGCAACGCGCTCGTCAGGACTGCATTGTTTCGGCAATCCTTCGCGGATACTTCGGAAGAAAGCCGAGGGAGAGACGACGGTGAGATGAAATAAAAAGTAAATTGTCCACCTCGAATTTCGACTTTGTCTGCTGCGGAAAAGTTTTGCTTAATTTTGCGCTCGAACTCTGCGTACGGTTCATGGATCTACGTATGTGCTCTATAGTCAGGGCGCAACAGCAGTAGCAGCAGCAGCAGCAGCTCTTGAAAAGTTACGTTGGCCCCGGTCCGATGTAACATACACGAACGATCGCCGTCGCGCCATGAAAGCAGCAAAAGAAAAGAAACGGGGAAGAGAGACAGAGGGAGAGTGAGAGAGAGAGGGGGGGCAGCGAGAAGGAGAGGAAAAAGATAGAGGGACGGACGCTTACAAAGGCAGGATGCCGCGCGAGCGGAGCGACCGACCGACGGCCGCGCGCCGCGGACGGCGTGTCGACCTCAAACTCGCGAACCTCTCTCTGCAGCGGCTCGGCTCGCACGCACGCACGCACGCACGCCCGTGCGCGTGACCGTGTGCGTGCCTACCTGCGCGCGTGTTCGTAAGCCCGCCTGACCTAACCTCACTTTCGCATTGCGTGAGCGCGGCTTCACCTGCGCGAACCTCGCGTCCGTGGCGAAGGCGCGCGAGACCGGCGAAGGGAGAAGCTTTTTTTGCCGCACACGTGCGCGTGCCTATTATACTTGTGTATGCGCGCGGCTGTGTAGGCAGGGCTACCAGTCATATGTAGCCCTATTGTTTCCGCGAGTGCTTTGCGTTTCCTGGCCAAATGTCGGACGCGCGCGTACGGAGCAAAGCTGCCATTTATGTATAAATCCAAGAACGATTGATCACGGCGAACGCGCGAATTTCTGCATTATCGCTGTCCTCGCGCGCAGTTGCCGCGCATCGGCGACGAGCAATAACACATCCCTTTCTCTACACGCGGAGGGACACGAGTTATTATTTTCCAAGGAATGCCATTATAATGCTCATAATCGTTATTATGCCATAATCTCGATAATTTTACAATACACGGATTTTACGATTTCATTCGGCGAGATCTCATTTTCATTCGACAATATGAGGCAAATTTTTTACGATCGGACACTCATATGTAGCCAATGAATCACGTTCACGCTATATAATATTGCCTGTATATCGCGCGGAGGAATTTTGATGAGATCACGCGTAATCTGTATGTGTGTGTGTGTGTGTGTGTGTGTGTGTGTGTGTGTGTGTGTGTATAGACTAAAAATTAATTTACTTAAATAATTGCCCCATCGCAATTTTCTTTTCTTTAAATTAAAATCCTTCACGTAGGCCAAAAGTATAAGTACTGGGTAACGTATATAGGACGAGATCCTTTGTAATCCCGGATCTTGCGAGTTCGATCGCTCGTCAATGCGAGGTATCTATGTATTACGCATAAATGAATTTTATGCCCGCGCTCGCGCGGCAGAACGAGCTTGGCATCGGCGCAATAAAGTATCGGCCTGCGCTTCGTGCATTCCTGTTCTCTTATTTTACTCATAAATCGCTGTCTGTGTTTTTCTTTCTCCACAATAATATTATCTAATCAATAACTTAATTAATAATTGATTATTTTTCAAATACTAGATATGGGTTACGTATGATTTAATGTCTCTAACAATGAAATTTTCTCTTTTGTTGCAGGTATGCTCGTTCTCACGAATTCGAAAAATTAAGTAAATATGTAACTCAAAGGTAAGCCATTAATTTTACAATGCGAGTACCTGCGAATTTTACCTGAGATACTTGTGAATAGGTTAACCCATTCGATTCGATGTTCACGTAGTAAAAATTTAAAAGAAAAAAATATTCAAATCTTTATATATTTGAAAGACTGTCATTTCTTAAAATATTATTGAATCAATAATAACTTTTGAAGATGCAGTTCAATACATAACATTTAGTACCAGTTACCTTTAAAGAACTCAAGAAAAATCTTTTTATTCTGTTTTTCGCTTGAATGCACGATATTCAATTTTGAGTGCGAATAAAAAATTTTAGGATGACCATTGTTGTTGTTTCTTGTTAAAAAAAAGATTAATAGCAAAAGATGTGTTCCATAAAAAACTTTTGCTCGACGAAAGAGCCCCTTGAATTTTCCATGACACGTCATCATTGCTCCGTACAGCTTTTCCATCCCCATCCAATTGTCTGGCCTTTCCGTTAATCCTCGAAGACATAACGTAATTAATAATACCGTCGTCCCATCGCCTCGATCGTCACGTCGTTACAAAACTTTTTTAAACCTAAACTCGTACGAACGGACAAAGGGGTGTGGCGCGGGAGAGAGGGGTGCACGACTGGGCGTAGAAAATTTTCGTCCACAGGCGCGTCCTCCCGTCCTCCCGCCGCCGGCACCGCCACCACCGTCGACGTTGACGTCGACGTAGTCGCCGGTACCGCTTCCGGGCCTGTCGGTCTGCGGGACCGCGCTGAGCAACAACAGCCAGCGAGCGCGCCGTCGCAGCCCTGTCATTATGTAAGGGCGCGCGTGCGCACGCCGCCGGGGCTACCGTCTGTTTCCACGGTTCAGCCAAGCCGCTGGATTTCTTTCGGCTCTGGGGCAAGCCTGGGTCACAGATACACACGCGCACACACGCACAGACAACGGGTCGCGCACACGCAACCTGTCGCGCCTGGCGAAAAACTGTCCCGACGCGATAGGGGGAGTAAGGGGGCTGACCCCGAAACCGCCGCGCTGGCAGCACAACTGCGGTGCGCATTCGTACATTGAGACGCTCGCGCCTCGAACTGCCCCCTCATCGACTTATTTCCTAACGGGTAGCAGAATGGAGCATTCAATGGGGTGTGCATACGCACACACATACAAACATATACACCCACATGTATGTGTATATATATATATATATATATATATATATATATATATATATATATATATATATATATATATCAGCAGTCAAGATTCGAAAAAGCCAACCCGTCCATCAGCAAAAGTCCGAACTGGCGGTTATTACAGCTCGCAATCGAACCCGCAAGCGTATGCGTCTCGAATTCTCACGCGTGCATGGCCATTGCGCGTTGCAAAATGTTCCTTGCGCCGTGGTGTGCTCGTATGTTTATATATATATATATATATATATATATATATATATATATATTGACGCGAGCCACCCGTGCGCTGCACGAATATAAACGTGATATCGGCACATTGGGCAGCGATTAGTTCGTGTCTCTCGCAAGACTTGTGCGCCAATAGAATGAGGGGAGATCAGGGTGGGAGAGGACAGCGGGGCGGAGTGGGTACACAGGAACATAAATATATTTATGCGCCATTGGCTCGTGTTTTTCCAAGCGGGGCATACATATGTATATAAATATACATAGAGAGGTAGAGAGGTAGAGAGACAGAGAGAGAGAGAGAGAGAGAGAGAGAGAGAGAGAGAGAGAGAGAGAGAGAGAGAGAGAGAGAGGAGCATAAACCTCTCTCTGTTTTCCTCTGACTCTCTCCTCTATATACATGATTATATATTAACGGGACGCTTATAATCGACGGGTCAGTCGGGCATTGGGCGCGAGGTCAATTAACGCCGTTTGCCCCGCGCGCGTGCGCACTCTCTCCTCATATATATATATATATATATATATATATATATATATATATATATATATATATATATAATATCTCCCTTCATGATCGGTGGAACATTAGATATATTACAGCCAAACCCCACCCCTCTCTCCCTCTCGCCCTCGCTCGGTCTTTCTCAAGCCTCCGTGTCAATGCTGTTCCCGCAGAACGGGATGATTTATCACGCGCTTCCGCTCCCATTGGCTTTCTCTCTTTCTTTCTCTCTATCTCTCTCTCCTACTCTCTTCTCTCTATAGAAATAAGAATGCGCGGGGAAACACAATCGTGAGGTAGGCGCCGATATGCGTGGATCAACCGGTCTCCGGGACTTTCTGTACGACGCCGCCTGCCCTTTTAATCGAGAAAAGGAGGATCTAGAGTTTCGCTAGCCACGTAGAGAACTCCGTCGCCGAGACGTAGCGTGGAACGTCCGAAGGGCCATCTTTCTCTCTCGTTCGGTAATTGAGAATTAATTGAGCTGCTACTATACGAGCGTCGGCACGACGACGCAGCACCGGAAGACTTTTCTATAATATTAATGAAGTCCAATGCGTATCGCAGCGTCTTTTAGGTCTGTTTATCAACCTGTTTTCAACGCTTGTTATGTACTATTTTGTGTTTCCCCCACTCTCTCTCTCTCTCTCTCTCTCTCTCTCACTCGCTCCCTCACTATCATTAATCGCAATATACGCTCGCATAATTGGTCCTTCGCTGGATTCTGCGGAGTATTTTCCTCTCTTTAGAAAATACCGCAGTGCATTCTGACATTCTTTTATAGAAATAGATCTATTTGAAAAATACACACACACACACACACACACACAGGACATCCAAAAAGTTTCGAATGATCGAGTAATTTTTTCATTCTAGCAGTTTCTAGACAACTTCGTTTTCTGTTTCACAATTCACGTGCTTCGAGCGCAATAATATCGACAAGAAAAGTATTTTTAAAGAACATTTCATTCTTTTGCCCGAAACGGCCACGTATTCATTTGGCACTCGCGGGCAGCGTGCGTGCCTGCCGACTCGCTCGCACCTTCTCTCACGGCTTCAGAACTCGAAAAGGTGCTGGAGAGATTAGAGATAGAGAGAGAGAGAGAGAGAGAGAGAGAGAGAGAGAGAGAGAGAGAGAGAGAGAGAGAGAGAGAGAGAGTGAATGAGTGAAAGAGAGAGAGAGTGGGTCCGGCACGCGTCTCGTTTAACATCTCTCCCCATTAGCATATATATTAATTGCCTTCCACGGCGGTTCTCCGACGCGCGATCTCACGCGCCCACACCCCCGCCGATGGCGTTCTGAAAAATACTCTCGTCGAGATTTCGCCGCAACGAGGGACGGATGCGCATATCCCTCCCTGCCTCTTACCGCACCACCGACTCCAGGCTGGCCAAGTTGATGAAGCGCTCGGAGGTAATTAAAACGGATATCGCGGAGGGTCGCGTGGATTTTTCTATCGGAGGCCGTATATAAGATCGATATAAACTATGGAAACAGGCGCGTGAAGCGGCGTAAAAGTTTCTCTCTCTCTCTCTCTCTCTCTCTCTCTCAATATGTGCGTGTGCGTGTGTGTTTATATAAAAAAAAAAAACATGCCACGTTCTTTATTATTTCATGAAAGCGTTCGAATATTACGCCGCGCGCTGCGGAAAACGCTAGGCGCGTGTCTGTGTTACGCACGCGCGACGACGACTACGACGACTACGACTGTAATGCCGCGCGCGGATCCCCCTCCCTCTTGGGTGTATACCCTATAATTTTATCAATTTTTAATTTTACTATACAGTACTATCGAGGAGAGGACCGAAACTTTCCGAGGAGGTTAAAAATTTTCCATTGTACGCCCGTACTCGGCCATTATCTACTGTCGATCAGGGGGGGGATTTTTTGCCCCCTCCTCCTCTTTGGCAACTCCGCGATATTAATAATTCAACTTTCATCGATGGGTTTTTAACTTCTTACGTATGTGAAAAATATCGAAGGCACCATACAGAATGGACTTGCTCGGAAAGTTGGTTTTCCTTTTTAATTATTTTATAATGTAAATGTTCAATTTTCATTTTTACAATTTTTCTAATGTATACTAGAGACTCAGGAGTTTTTCAACGATATCATGCCGTCCTTTCACAAAAGCCTTCGTTAAAGTACTTTCAATCATTGTTAAGAAACAAAAAGCCATACTATATTTCAATCGTATTCTTAAAAATCAAATAGTAGACACTGGAGAACATGTACGGGGGGCGGGGGAATGGGGATGAGGGCGATGTCAAGAATCGAGCCAGAGAGAAACTCACTCTGCGCTCGAGTACAGCCAGAAAACCGAAAGTGGTATAAGTGCGAGTACGGTACAATAAAGGAGACTCCATTAGAGTTAGACTCTTCCCCCGTTGTCATTCACTTCCGTTGTATTTTGCGCGTATCTGTGTGTACTTGCGCGTGTACTTGTGCGCAGCATGGGGAAGGGCCGGAGGCATAACAAAGAATTGAAAGGGGGAAGAGTGCTCTACCCGCGCGTCGTTACATTGTATTAATATATGTACAAGTTGTCAAGAATCCGGGAGCGCAGTAATACAGAAACCGAGAGTGGGAGAAAGATAAAGAGCAGATAAATATGGTCGAGGAAGACAGGACTAGAGGGTATGACGGCAAAGGGTGGGGGTAGAGGTAGGTCGCACGGAAAAAAAGGGGAGACGAGATACCGAGAGGAAGCACTCGTACGTGAAATCACACGCGTGTTAATCACTTAGCATCGCGGGCCGCGGTATGCTTTATGCTAATGGACCTCTCGTCGTCTCCTTCGCGTTTTTTTTCTTCTTTTTTCTCTTCGTAATGTAATAGTTTCATATATATATATATATATATATATATATATATATATATATATATATATATATTATGTATATGTATATGTATGTATGTATACCCTTCGTAAAGACTACAAATATTATCCCCACTTTTCCCACCCCCGTTCCCGGACGCGGTCTCGATGCGTTTTACATCGTGCTCTGTCGAAGCATTTATTATCGTTACGTTTTGTTGTGCAAAGATTTTCAATATCTGTGTAACTCGCCGTACGTACGAGCGGAGGTGAGACCGGAGCCGAGCTAATTTTATACGTTTCTCAAAAGTTTCCCCGCGCGCCGTAATAATAATATCGCGGCGTTTTTGCGAGGATCATTACCGCGAGTCCGTGAATTTAGATCGTAAACGTGACTTTTAAGGATTCCGCGTTTCTCCTCGTCTCAAGGCGATGCGAATATAACGCGCGAGCCGATTATACGCTCTTTTGAGAAAGTGCGCGCGCGGCATTAAATGGGTTATGGAATACTTCTTATTCTTTTTTTTCCCCATAAATTCTTCTTAAGCATCGGGAATTGCTCGCGACGCGTAGAACGAAGTAAACAATAATGCTCGAGTAAAAAAATATACTTTGAAAATTAATTTGAAAGTCTGCTTATATCTGTATAATATATATTTACTTATACAGCTGGGGACTAACGCACAATCCAAACAGGGAGAAAACATTTCCGGTAAAAATTTCAATAACATACAATAAAATGGTCGGTTAAAGATTGCAAAATTTAAAAATTGCCATATACTAATTTATAAATTTTACAAAATCAGTGGCAGAAAATTTCCCATTATTATGTTGATTTTTCTGATTTTTACAGTTTGTGATTAAATTACCGGGCACTCTATTCCAGTTTTCATAACTACGTGTTTTAGGATTATTTCTATCCTGAAATAGAGCTGCCCAACTTCTGCCGTTCAGCAAGAAAATACAGATGTCAACTTTTCGAGCCACGTCAAACTCGACATGCCTTACAAATATTTAGTTTCCCTCGCTTAATTCTCTGTTAATTGACCACCCAATGAAAGATCCTCCGCAGCCTCCCCCTATTCCGTTTCCGTGCGCAGTCGGATTTGCGTGAACCAAAAAAAAAAAAAAAAAAAAAAAAAACAGAAAAAAAGCAGCACCGCGATATCTCAGCTGCGATCCTTGGCTGCAGCCGCTGCCGCTGCCTCGCGCACTACTGCACCTCTCTCGCGCTCCGTGGCCTTCGGGCGTCATTCGCTCGCGCGTATATACACACACACTTCAACATACGCGCTGTCGTAACACGCACGCGAGTGCGCGCGCGGACGCACACACATATGCACACACCTTTAATTAAATTTTTGCATCGGCCCCGGCGTGTATAGCGCATATATATATATATATATATATATATATATATATATATATATATATATGCATGTATAGATATATGCACCTTTTTCTCAGAAAACCGTGCGAGAACTCGCGCGCAAGCAAGCGGCCTTCCGGACCCGGCGAGCGTGCCTATGCACCGCGGGGAAAAACGGAAACGTCGTTCCAGTTCGAGATCGCCATTAATCTGACGTCGCGTCCGAGAGGGAGAGAGAGCTGCGCCTTCTGTTGCCCGTGAAGAGATCCCGCCTATATATATATATATATTCACGTATATATGCAGGCAACCAGGGCGCGGACTCGAATTTCTTTCGCGCCGTTGCTGCGTTTGTTTTTGCCCCCCTCCCCGCTCACCCCCTCCCACTTCACTTCTCCACTTTTTGAAGCCGAGTTGCGCATCGAACGGTTCGTTGCGTCAAGGAGACGCCGCGACGCACGCGCTGCCGTACGGAGAGCATTTTTGCTGGAATATTATCGAGTTTTCAGAAACGTGGAGCGTTGAAAATGTGTAACGACAGGGAGCCTTAACTTGCCATTTATTTATAGACGCCAGAATTTCATATAGAAAATAGATTTAATGGTTTTTCCGGCGATTTTAAAATTACCGCACGGCAATAAAAATTAATTATGTCATAGTCTTTATATATGCCTAGTAAGAATGTCGTATAGTTACATAGTTATTTACAAAAAATAAGTAAAAAAGAACAACGAAGACATTTAAACTGGTATATTTTTTCGGAAGCATGACATTCAAAATCCTTACTTTATGTTCATTATACAATGAATGAAAAATGCAGCGTGTCATTTAATTTTCCAAATTATTCTCGTCACGTGTCTTCTCATCGCATCTCCAAAAGCGAATTGATGTAAATTTATCTACATATAATAACCAGTCGAGTGAAAAATCGTACAAGTACGTCCAGGGAAGAGCGCGATAGGAAGGAAAAAAAATTTCGTCGACTGCGATTTGTAAATAATAATAGCTGTATCGAGCGCGTGACTGCGATTTCTGCGCTATCTTAATTAGCGTTATACGGCGCACTTAACATTTCATAACAAATCATTAGAATAGCTGCCGTGACTAACGCCTGATATATATATATATATATATATATATATATATATATATATATATATACACAAAACCAGTCACAACGCACATTCACCGCGTGTGGCGGTCGGACCGAGCGAGTTTTCCCAGCCGCGCTGACAGATCCAGCGAGCAGCGTCAAGTTCAAGTTGCGCTCATGCACGCCTTGCCACTTTCGCGAGCCGCGTACGGTTGCGCGGCGGCCGCCTCGGCATAATTTGCAACGACCGCCAGGCCCGGGAACGGATGAATAATCGATAACGAAAATGAGGGGGAAAATCGAGCGAGCAGCACTCGTTCGTCTCAGGCAGACGAACGGACGCCCCCACGGATTTGTCGATCGTACGCAGAGTCAGCTGGGCGATTCCGCGCTCCTCGTGCTCGAACGTCAGTTTGAACTGGAACGCGCGATTATTGAAGAAGAAGAAAAACGTTACGTTACGCGATTAGTGAAATACGCGCGCCGCCGAGGATACTCGAAGCCACGCGGGCAGATTTCGGCGGTACCACGGCTCGCGGAAAAATGATTTGAGTTTGTAAGGCCCCCCCTCTCTCTCTTTCTCTCTCGCTCTCTCTCTCTCTCTCTCTCTCTCTCTCTCTCTCTCTATATATATATATATATATATATATATATATATATATGTTAATAAGAGTTTCGAGTAAAAGTAGAACTTTATTATTGCGTCGATCCGATTGCGCAACGGCGACGGTTACGTTGTGCAAAAGTGCGCGGAAGGTATATGCGCGCTAAGGAGCGAGCGCGCGCTCGATTTGGAGTCCCGAGGTTTTATTGGCTCTCCGCGCAACGATAATGTGTATATTTTGCCCAAATACCCATACGTGGAGAAAAAAAATTCGGCTTTCCCGCGCGCACGCAGGGCCTACTATGTGTACGCGGTTCTGTATCGATTCGGTATTGCGGGCGCGCGCGCAACTCGAGTCGAAGAAAAAAATGCGGTGGAAATAATGTTTATGGCATATATATATATATGCACATATGGTGGTACATATGTTTACGGATTCGGCTAAAAAATTCACGCGCGCGATCGCATTTAAACACTGCGTACGCTCAAATAACATTCCTACGAAACGCGAAAGGTGGTCCTCGATATTCAGCAAATAAAATGACGTCAAGTTAATACCCTAGTAAAAATTCGGTTCACGTTTCGCGGATGCGCGAGTGACGTTCGTACTCAGTACCCCCTCCTACCATTCCGACTTCACCAAACAAAAATAATCGTTAATCAAGCGCAATTTACAATCGTTCGACGGTACGCAAAAAGTCATTCGATTCGATCCTGGAGCAAGGAGTTGAAAAACGGGAAGAATCCGAACACTCGGGTACGCTGAAGAAAGATCTGCACGTGCGTACATAGTTCAAGGTGCAGATGCAGAGTGCAGGATGCATCTTATATATTTCTAACTATATTAGAAACGGAGCATTACCTCTCAACCTTTCCTCTCTCCCTCTCTCCCTCGTTCTCTCTCTCTCTCTCTCTCTCTCTCTCTCTCTCTCTCTCTCTCTCTCTTCCTTTCTTTCAGACTCCACGATCGAGATGACCATCGGCGGTCCTCGGTGGCGACTGAGACCGTCGAGCTCTCCGTATCGATCGCTCTTTACGCGCTACCATAAACAAGACATTGCGCAATTCTCATCCGCTAGATATATATATATATATATATATATATATATATATATATATATATATATATATATAATTGCTGCTCGCCTGCATCGCTCTCTGCCTCTACATCGCGCCACAACGTTCCCTATCCTTACACCGTACGTATACGTAATACCGCGACGCGCGATGCTCTCCTCTCGCGGCTAAGCCGGGATCGGGCGCATAATAAATGTTACGCGATGCATTCGCGCGGGCTTTTATTATTTTACCCGCGGTGATTGCACGACCAGTCGGTCGGACGCTAATGAAATATCTGTATATCATTCCTTTTTCCTTCGCTCGCGACGCTCCACACAGGCGCACCGCGAGCGCGATCGATAGCGCGTGTATAATGTACACATACACACACACACACAAGCACCGAGAGAGAGAGAGAGAGAGAGAGAGAGAGGAGAGAGAGAGAGAGAGAGAGAGAGAGAGAGAGGGAGAGAGAGAGGGAGAGAGAGGGAGAGAGAAAGGGAGAGAGAGGGAGAGAGAGAGGGAGAGACAGACGGTTTCAGCTAGTGGAATAGTACCGGAGAGAGGAGAGAATGGCACCGATCTCGTCCCGGCTTTTACGAGCCCGCGATCGCGCGCACGTGCGGGCGCGATGTGCCATCCTCTAAGTACATTATGTATACACTGGGACGCGTCTCAGCGCCCCGAGGCGCCACGCGCGGGAGCATCGGAATTGACGATCGCGCCGTTGCACATTATTATGGATCTATATACGTATTATACGTATATACGAGCTCGACGATGCTTTCGCGCGTCCGCTCAGTAACTCGCTCGTTTGGCTGCAGGCTTTATGCGCGTATACGAGGCAGAGGGAATGGGAGCGGGAGAAACAGAGAGGGGAGCCACAGATATTGCAGTCAGGGACGACGAAGCGAGAGGAGGGATCGTCGGCGTTACCTAGACCGAGTGCACTTGATAATGCAAATAATCAGCTCGATATGGCTACGATGACTCGGATTACCGTTCGATTTCGTACGCCTCCCACCTTCCCCAACTGTTTTCCTTCGCGTCCTACGCAGAACTCAATTTTTTTTTCCACGCGCTTCCGGGGAACGACGGATTTTGCGCCAATTGTTTATTGCCTTTTTCCCAGGCGCGCGGGCGCTGCTTTTTCCTTTCCTCTCTTCTATCGCCGCGCCTGCTCGAGATCGGAATTTTTGCCGCGCCGAGGATATTAATTGGTTTTCCAATTAACGCGGTGTTTTGTTTTTACGGGGCGCGGCGCAAAGTACGCGCGCACTCCCGCGACTACCTCTGATGTCGCAGCTGCTGCCGCTGGATCGACGCAGTCTTTTTTTATATTCGGCTTTTTTTATATGAAAAATGAGTGACTACGGAGGCCTTTTTTTGTGCGCTTCCTTTGTTTTAATCCGACGATGCAAAGTTTGCAGTGAAAAACTTGGGCGGACGTCAGTTCCCGCCTGGTACTACGCCAAATAGAGCCACGTAGTAGGTGCGATATAAATTTTTTGACGCAGTTGGCCCGCGGACGAAATCGCAGATCTATTTACTGTGTACACACACATACGCACACACAGACAGGCGCGCCGGCATA
Organism: Sycobia sp. Sy_11; assembly: GCA_018907035.1. Lineage (NCBI taxonomy): Eukaryota > Metazoa > Arthropoda > Insecta > Hymenoptera > Epichrysomallidae > Sycobia > Sycobia sp. Sy_11. The sequence goes on along the minus strand of JACCIC010000066.1, from coordinate 158,791 downwards.
CAAATATATAACTATATATATATATGCACTCACACAGTTGCGTCGAAAAAGAGAAGGTGAAAAATGCGTTACATAAATCACAGCGGCCCGCCACCGCCGCAGCAGCAGCAGCCGTGGCGGCATTTTTTTACTCACGCTTCTCATCCATAAAATACATTGTGAAAGACGCGGCGATTACGATCTCCGGGCAATTACAAGATTCGATCTCCTTAACCCCGAAGCTCCGTTTCGCGGGAGGCAGCAGATATTTATACGCATTATATACCCGAAAGCTACCGAAAATCGCCTCAAGAGCGCGCGACCACGCGTTTGAAAATTGCAACATTTATAATAATCTTTTCCTTTAGGACTGTTTGTTTGTTCTTTATTCTTTTTTATACTTACATATATATATGTTTTTTTTTATCTCTCCTTTATGCTTTCTCACTCGTTGTCACGGGGCTGATGTCCGTGCCCGGTCGCGAGGAATCGCCGCCGCCGCGGTCGCGCTGCTCGTTCTCATTGTCAAAGGCGCAGTGATAATCGTTACGCGTCCCGGGCGTGCACCGATGCATGGAATTTTGAACAATGGTGATTCCCGCCGTTAATATATAACTTCCCTCACTCCCTTCCCCCCTCTCTCTTCCCCCCACCGCACCATCGCTCTCGTGCTCTCACTCACTCACACGCGCATACACACACGCGCACAATCGGATACACTCTACCTGTCCTCCTTTATAAAGAAGCCGCCGAGTGACGAAATCTTGTTTACCGCTCGATTCAAGCACTGCGCTCTCCTAGCTCAGAGACTTATATATACACACATTGTATTAAGGATTGCGGGTAGTTGCGCCTCTATTCAGCGCGCAGTTTGTCATTACCAGTGCGCGCGCCATAATAGGCCGCGTGGAAAAGTGCACGCAGGAGACCAGATAAGAAAAGACGAGCGCGAGCGTGACGCGAGTGAAAAGTAGTTTAAGGTCTTTGCCAGTGAGCCGAAAAATTGGCCGAAGTATGCATCTCGGGGCCCCCCGTTCAACGTGAATAATGCGCCCTCCGCTGCCTCGCGTCGATTTCGCGCGAAACGCGGCAAAAGAGGGCCGCGATGACCATCGGGCGTGAGAGCGCGGCTCGGGGGAGGGGGCGAGCGACCCTGAGAGCCACGCGCACACTGCCCACCTGACGTCACGCACCTGTTCTTCGCTCTTGCCCTCCTTCTCTCGAACTAGTGCTCTCCGTCTTCCCCGCCCTCCCTCTCTCTCTCGCTCCCTCTCCCTTCCTCTCGAGAGGCGATGCGCGTCTCGAGAAGGCACTCGAGCGAACCATTATAAAACCATAGGTCTCGGGGAGCAGGGAAGACGAGAGTGAGAAAGGGAGAGAGAGAGAGGGAGAGAGAGAGAGAAGGAAAGGGAGAGGAATGCCCTGCCCGCCGTCGATTTCATATCTCGAAACAACGGCACGCTGTATACATACATACATACATACATACATACATACATATATATATATATGATATCTATACCCGAGGACTATTGTTTCGAGCGACCGGCCGCGGCTGGGTAGGGGGCAGGTTTTATCGAGACCGACCGCACCAACTAAAGTGCGCGCGAGTACAATAAAAAATTTTGTAGGAAAATGCGAGGAAAATATGCGGCTGGCGTAACACTAGCCAAGCATATTTTATCAAGTACATATATGTATGTTTTTTACACACGCGATGGGCTCCACACACGTCCGCCTTGCGTTGGCGTAATGTAATATTTGTTTCGTTTTTTTTTTTTTTTTTTTTTTTTGTACAAAAGGAACTGTTTGTATGTGGAACGTCCTGTTTTCGTGGCCGAGCCCGAGCACAATTTATGAAAAATTTCGTAATCTACGCAACAGACTAGCGAGTATTCATAATGAATAAAAAACAAGAGGGTGCAGCTCTTATCGGAAACAGAGAAATCCAAAAAGATTGCATGATCAGCCGAGCATCGCATCCATGATATCAAATACAGACGCAGGGTTTTAATAAAAATGTCTAATTAAATATGAAAAAATCATAATGCAATATTGAATGTAAAAAAAATTGAACGAAATGCTGAAAGAAATGCCGATGGATCATTATGAAAATTGATACATACAGGTAATAGTTGAGTCCAGTTTCAGAAATCTACGTGTGCCGGACAACGTAAAAGGTTTACCCAATTGCTGGCTATATCGTTCTGTATATTAATATATACAAAACGTGAAGTAAAAGGAATTAAATTAATATGCAACAGATAGATGTATATAATTACAATATTGATGCATATTTATAGAAAACGATTACAGGCTCATATTAATCAAGTGTTTCTTGAAATTGTAATTAAAAAAATGTCAATCTGTATTATTCAATTAGGAGATTTTTTGAAAATCTCGGATTCTAAGTTAATTTCTGGCACCAAAGCGCCTCCGTACATAGGCTGGTAGTTTTACATTAACGGCTTGCTTGCATTATAGAACGATAAAATTACGACACGAATATAAGAAAAATAACAGAAATGGAGAGAGAGAGAGAGAGAGAAAACTGAGCTCAAAAGTCCGGAAAACAAGCACACTGGCACGCGTGACAGTCCCTCATAATTCCACTCCCGCAATTAATTCACTCTCCGCTATTGTGCTCCCATTTAAGCCGAATCCTATAATTCTATATGCTCGTTTAAAATCGCCGCATTATGTATCGCGCTCAAGAGCCGACGGACAAAACGAGCAGGAGAATCATCGATTCATTGCGCGCGCTACGTAAATGACGCCGCTTTACGATAGCAATAGAAGAGACAGTTTTTCGTATATCGCCCGTATAGAGTTTTGCTTTTTATGTACTTCTTTTATATACAGTAACGCGCTTTGAATGAAAGGCCTCTGGGGATATTTCATAAGAAAATAGAACATTTTATCGCAATAGAGATTGTGTAATGAAAAAAGAAGGCGAAGGTTGTTACAGGCAAAATGCATAATCCACATAGTAATAAATGACGTTATATTATATTTTTCTTTTCTCTCCTGGGATAATAAAATTACGTTATTCGTATTTATATAAAGTTGGAGAATGAAAGATTTGTCGCTGTTACGTCAATGGGTTGAATGTTGAGTATGTCTATACAGATATTATAGAAGCTGAAAAGTCCTTGTCGGCAACACAATATATGTACACATTTACGCACCAAAAAAAAAAAAAAAAAATTATTTTTTTCTCTTCCACAGAAAAGAAGTCACCGTGTCAAATTATTAACCAACGCATTAAATCAACAACGCGTCGTCCGTATTTGTACCTGCATACGCATGTATACAATGTAACGAAAGCTTTACGAAAAAGATAAGGATTTACGGCTCGGAACGAATCGTCGCGGCAGCCGCGGGCTTACGCAATATGACCACGCGACGAACCGCGGTCGGTGGAGGGGGGGGGGAGGCCGATCCCTATCATTATACATCTACATCGCTCTGCGCTCTATCCCCGACCGATGCTCTGCCCCTCCCCCCTCCCAGCCGCAATACACTACATGCGCGCGCGTCCGAATCGCCGAAATGTATAAATCCGGAAGCGCCGGTGTGAGGCCGCGACGAAAAGCGCGCGCTCACGTCGCGGGTTCTGCACGCTCGACGAATTTCAGCGCGCCTCGCCTCGCCGTGGGCGCTCATAATCACCGCGTGCGCGGCGCGCGGGGCTCCCGTCCTCCTTTTATTCTTTCCCATCGAGCGACGTCGGCGGCGGCGCGGCACCGGTGCGGTGCCGAAGAAGAGGCGGCGCGGGATGGAGGGTAAAGGGGGGACATAGCGAAGCCCAAGAGTCATACGGCTATATAATGGTCACGGTGCAGGCGACATTGCGTAAGAGGGAGCGCGAGCGAGCGAGCGCGGATGCGACGCATCAGAAGATCCGTCAAGCGTGGCCATCTTGTGCGCCTCGCGTGCATATATACACATCTATATATATACATGCACACACAATATATATATATATATATATATATATATATATATATATATATATATATAATATATAAATATACAAATATACGTACATGCGTAGGACAGCAGCGCATACAGAGACGCGCGAGCGCACACCGACACAGGGGCACACGCGATTATTTCGCGCATGTAATGACCATAGGAGACAAACGGAGGAAGGAGCATAAGAGTGGAATAAAGAAGAGACTCGCGTCGCGTTTCGGAGTCGCCGACGTGCGCCCCCCCCCCCCCACCCTAGCCCTACGTCCGTCTTCTCATTCTCCGGTCCCTTTACCGCCGCTCCTTCTCCCCCTTCCCACTCTCCTCACTCCCCTGCCCCGCATATAGTCCCCGGAGTCAGTCACGCCTGCTGCAATTGCTGCACGTCCTTCGTCCTCCCCGCCCTCCATGCGCGCGTGCGCGCGGACGGATACGTGCATACGGACGGACGGACGGACGGACGGACGAGCGGACGGACCTTCCAGCTACGTGAAAAATGCGGCCTTACGACTCTCCTCGCGAAAGCTCCGTCGAACGGTGTATATACACACACTTTTATACGCGTATATGTATGCATGTATGCACACGTCCGAGAGCGATCCGCGTCTTATTTGTGCGCGCGTGTGTGTATGCATGCCTCCGTCGATCACCGAGGCAGACACCGGGGGAAGGAGAAAGACGGCGAGTATGGGAATAAATCGGGCCGAGAGGTTTTCAGCGCGTACGACCCGCGCGTGTGTGCGTTAGTCGCGCGAGAGCCGAGACGGGGCCCGAATGATTGTTTGCCATTGCGGCGGGACCGCGTCGGAGGGTTGGATGTGGCGCGGGAGGGACGGAGAGATTATTAGCGCGTAGGTGTCGGAGGTGGACGGGCCGCCCGCGTGAATTATTGGCTTTTTGTCGCAGAGCCGCGGAGCGGGCGAGACGGCGACGACGACTCTTTAACGGTGGAAGCTGCGCCGGCGAATTTGTCGACGAGACGCGAAGCTTTGTATATTTCTTTTCCTTTTCTTTTTTATTTTTTTTTTGGATTGCCCGAACTGCGATTGATTATTCAGTCTTATACAGGTTATACTTACGCGCAAGTGCCGACTGCATCAGCGACGAATTTATATTCAAATGTAAATCGATGACTCGAACGAAATCTGTAGGATGATGCTCTAAAAGAGTCCTACAAAGATCATTAACTTCGAAATTTGACCTCAAAGAATTGTGTGGAAGACTAATACAGATACTAGAAATATGCAATTAAAACTAGGATAATTACAGAAGTAATATTCATAATTTTCGTAAACAACACAGACACAGGCATGCAAACACAGCTGTAAAACCTTTACACATTTTGTGCCTCAAAACATCAATAATATATACATATAGTGTATATATTTGTACACATATCTAAATGCATTAAGGAAACAGTTTTTTCGTACAACACATCTGATTGCATCGAAAATCACATTACCATATATATATATGACATCGACGTTTTGTGGTTCTGGCGATTATTTTCCAATCGACGCACGTTTGCTTTCAAAAAAAGTGGATCCCTTCGTTTCTCCCATTCGCGAACGAGCGGCCCGCGATCTGCCCCGATAGTGCGCACATCGCGCCACGCATAATACACTATATATATATAGCGTGGAAAAAGGCATCGGGCGCGAAGACGAACGCGCCGCGGCGGCCCCTCGCTTCGATCGCATCTACTGCGCGTAATAACGCATTCCGCGGAGTCCTCCCCCGTCCCTCCTCCCGCCCAATCCCTCTGTCCGTTTCTCGTACGGGGAGGCGCGCGCGTCCACGATAACCCAGTAAATGCGAGCGAGAGAAGCTCCGATGATGAATCGCCGTCCTCGAGAGATAACGGCCGAGTTTTTTTCACGCTGCAGAAACAAGAACGACAGAGAGAGAGAGAGGGAGAGGGAGAGGGAGAGAGAGGGAGAGAGGGAGGGAGATAGAACGGGGAGGAAGAAAGGACACGACTCGGGCTCAAGCCGTGTGTGTGTGCTCGCGTGTGTGTGCGCGCACGTGTGTGTACTCGGGAGAAAGCGCCGGGGCGCGCGCTCCAGGGCCCTTTGATACTTTTTGCTCTCGAATACCCGGCCGCGGTATATGGAGGTATGTGTTACGCGGCCGGCCGCGGCAAAAATCGGAGCATCGCGGACGCGCGCGAGCCCCGCACAGCCTCCTCCTTTTCTTCGCCGCGGAATGCAACGCGCCAAAGGCGGTGATGCACTGCTCTTCCCCTCGCGCCCTCCCCCCGTCGACGTTGTCGGCCGGAAAAAGGACGGTAATTCGCGTAAGTTACAAGCGCGTGTGAGTGTGTGTGAGAGAGAGAGAGAGAGAGAGAGAGAGGCAGCAGCGTCACGCGAGCTGCATTAATAACTCCGCTGTGGATCTCGCGCGATCCAGGTTTTCCCTCATCTCTCTCTCTCTCTCTCTCTCTCTCTCTCTCTTTCTCTCAGTGTGTGTGTGTGTGTGTGTGTGTGTAGACACACACAAATATATAGCTGATTCGAGAGGCTCAAGATCGAATAAATCATATAGACATATACCGTGGGATTTTCACGCAACATGCTCCTCTCCTGCTCGCTTGCATTGGTCATGCGCGGTATGATGAAGTACATATTCATATATACATATCTATAATATCCCATTCCATAAAGAGATCCTATCCGATTTGAAACGATCCTAGCTGATTTGTTACGGCCTATATCTATATTTTTATTCTCGTGTCGACTTTTAGGAGATTTTCGAGTTGAACAACCGCGATTCTGTAGACGGGGGGGGGGATATTAACATTCCATCGTTCTACATTTTTATCATTCCTCGGTTGTCCATACGTATTAGATAACCGCGCGAAATTTCATCGGCAATGTGGACGTAACCGCCGATCGTTAACCTTTTTCTCGTGCCCATATAACAATAATTTCGATAGAGAGCACCGCGAACGGACTAATTATGCTGTTCTCGACTGCGCACTGCAACGCGGCGGATCGATTTCAGCGCTAAAAAGATGCAAATATTCGAAGGATCGACGGGGCGATTTGCAGCGACTCGACTTACATACGAACACAATTTCCGTGCGACGTATTTTTTTCTTTCTTTTTTTTGCAACACAAGATCAGAAGCCGGTGAATATATGTGCTATCCACACGCATACGGACACGAGCCGCGTATTGGTATCTCGATAATCCGTCCGAGCAGTTCCCACGTGCGTATATATATATATATATATATATATATATATATATATATATATATATATATATATATATATATGCATATACGTACGTGCACGTACACAGATATACACGCGTGCCCGCAAGGACGAAGATAAATCGCAAGAGCGAGGAAGTGGAGGCATAGGGGTGGGGGTGGTTGAAGAAAAAGAGAGAGAGAGAGAGAGAGAAAGAGAGAGGGACTACTGGAACGCGGAGAAGATCCGTGTCCGCGTGGCGAACAATGGGCAGAAAGTGAGAGAGAGAAGGAGAGCCGCGGCTCTCGCGAAAGGGCCGCAGGGCCGAAAAAAGGGGAAGTACATGGAGGGATCGTAGAGGGGGGGTAAGGGCGAGAATTGACCGAGCTGGAATTTTTTCTCCTCCATTTCGAGACTTTGTTATTTTCTTTTTTTAACGATTGGTTAAGCATCTTATTTTATTTTCTTCGAGCGACCGAGTACACGCGCTCCGCGCAAAGATGAAAATCTCGGCGTTCGCAGGGGCAGATGATGTTCTTACGCAATACGTGCGCGGCGTCACCTGACGTATACACAATGCGACCGAGCGCTAGGGAAGCATGCGGATGAAATAACAATTTTATATTCATCAGGTTGGAGCGGAGTTAGTAATCGCGCGGATTATTATTCTTGAATTAATTACGAAATACAATGCAGTTTGTAGACCGATCTCAAGACTTATATATAAAACGGAAAAATATGAAATTATTTTTCAGAACGTCTTAGTAAAAAAATTTAAGGATGTAGAACGATAATCTAAATAAAAAATCAATAATCGATTTTAATTAGATTTCCTGAGAAAGAGAAAGAAATTCAACATTGTATTTGTTTTTTTTTTTTTAATTTTACAAAATTTGCCTTAGAATATCTGCTCGTATATATCTAGGTGACTGTTCATGGCAGTGAGATTTTAGATTCTTAGGAGATGGATAATTTGAAATTTTTCATCAGACAAAATTTTCATAATATTGCAGTAGAATACATCGAAAATCTACGTTTTGATTCTGTTTTCCGAGAATCAAATAAATTTCCATTTTGCTCGTAAGTGCATATATACGTAATTTTAAAATCATCGCTTAAAGTTAGCATGTCCAAATAAGGATCGTAAGATAAAATTTCGTTTTCTTAAATATTGAACCAGGTGAAATAAATATAATTAATTGTATACGAGAAAATAATTTTTAAACATTAATTTTTGGAAATAGGAAGAGAAACTTTAATTGTCCAGATCCGCAAAATACATCCCCGACTCCGAGGCGAAGAACATTCTCGAAGCCAATGACGTCGCGTCATCGGATAGGAGACGGAGCGACGAAGCCCGGGACAATATGACACCATCGTCGCGAGAGGAGACAATCCAACGAATTAATTTAATAAATTCTGTCGGGACGCGTACGTATATACACGCACGCGCTCCACACGTACATACGCATATGTACCCAAACTCATCAATGGCGCGTGGCGCATAATGCGCAAATTACGGCCGTGCATTGTTATATTCTCCATTATACCAGAAAGGATGATCCGTCATGTGAGCGAGCGAGCGTCCCGTTCGAGTACGCTGATATCTATGTGAGAGATGGGGTGGGGGGAGGGAAGAAGAGGCAAGAGAAAAATTAGTAAGGCGAGTCGAAGTTGAAAGGCGGAGAAGGTACGGGTGAGTGTGGGACTATAGCGTGCGCGCGCGCTGACAGAAGAATAGACGTGGAAGGGGGAGAAAGATAGAGACTTGTTTTAAGGTGAGTAAGGAAGAGACGGAGGTCAGGCATTATTTGAGTTTCCCGGATTCTGGGATAGCGATTCCATTTGGCATTCAACTTTATGACGGCGTGCTATACGAGTGTTCTATATACTAATACATTCGAAAGTCTAGATATTAAAACATTTAATATAGTATTTTTCGGTCGTTTTATTTGTTACACAGAAAAATTGTTCCTTGCAGGAGGCACGTGGAAGCTTTGCCCATTCTTCAAGTGGACTATTTCTTAAATTTTCTTCAATACGAAAGAAGGTCATAAGTACATTTACGTCTTACAAAATTACAGATTGCCATATGCGAAGAGTTTATATTAGATTAATGTCAGACTGATCCCAGTGATATTTTTGGTATTTACACGATTTCAAACAGCATTCTATGTTCTCATGATACAATATGAATTTTGCCGCAATAACTAATCATCATCTATTTATCTATCTCTATTTATTTATTCATGTATCACTTCAAAATTCGAAAACCAGCCCCGGACAGAATAGGATTTAGCGAATTATTATTTAAAATTGTACTTATGTCAACTGTTCTAAACTAAACTGACAAATATTCTCTATCAAACCGATGAAAATATTAGTTTAATTTGCCGAATGAATTATGAATTCTCTCCCTCGTGTATGAATACAATCATTCCGGGCAAGATGCCTAATCTTTCTAAAAGCCGTGCTAACTAGGCTCACCTAATATATATATATATATATATATATATATATATATATATATATATATATATATATATATATATATATACACAAACGATAGGCTCAATTGCGCGCAATTCACGGCCACGTGCCGCGTTGATTCAACGATATTCGTATGCCGATCGACACGCGCAATTCTTATCCTGGCGTTGTAAATGCATTTATAATTTATTATATATATATATATATATATATATATATATATATATATATATATATATATATATATATATATATATATAACACCCTATAGGCACCGAGATTTTTCGCCCGACACACACACACACACACACACACACACACACACACACACACATGAGGCAAGCACACGATGTGGGAATTGCCGATTCGCTCGCGCGATATGTAAATCGCTCCGAGCGCGCGCAAACACATCGCCGCGAGGGATCCCAACGTGTTTAGCTGCGCGCGTTCCGGCTGAGCTAGAACTTGTGTATGAACGCGTATATGGCGTGAGGCGACGACGTCACCGACGATCAGTCCGATTTACGCGGTGCGGTACGTGCACATAATATACGCGCGCAGCGTGTATATTATAGTGAGTGTGCGTGTGGTTGTAGGTGTGGGTGTGTGCGCAGCTTCTATATAATACGTGCGCGTCGCGCGGACGCCGCTTTAATCAGCGCCGCGCATCTTAATCGAGTCCGCGGCGCAGCGATCGGATAGTAAAAAGTCGCGCGCTTGAGATGATAATGGGGAATACGCGCGAGGCGCGGGCCTGGGTGAGAAGAGAGCAGCGGAGCGGGCAGAAGGGGGAGAAGGTGGGCAGACCGACGGTAAATCGCTCGAGGCGGTGTTTGCGCGATTTGATGGAATATAAGGAAATTCGCGCTCACGTGCTCGGGAGACGATGGCTATAGCTCCAAGAAACGAGTGAGGGAAGATTTTTTTACGCGGGTGCGAAGAGGCAGGAATTGTGGATTTTCTCCTATCTGCCGCGAATCGCTAGACGTGAGTTGTGGATTTGGAAACAGAAAATTCATACTGTCAGACTCCACTGATACGATAGGATAAATCGGCAAAATTATATCTATCGTACCGATTGACACGATTTTTGAACAGAAATTACTGTTTTGTTACGAAGTATACAAGCAAGCCGACTCGTGAAATCCGCAGACCAACTATATAATTTTACGTGGAATTTATTTATCTCAGTCTTCTTTGAAAGATTTTTGGCGAAAAGAATTTCGTTATTACTTTTTATGGTATTTTCAAGGAAAAATGCATATATGAGCCGATTTTACTTTCATAGGACATAACATAAGGATGTAACAAAAAATGTTATATACTGAAACTTGTAAAAATTAATGACAACCAAGTCAGTATATCAGCTTCTTTGTTCTAATCATTAATTTTGTTCAAATTATTCATCAATTAATTAATAATTTATTAATTTTTTTTGAATATTTATTGTGCATATATTTTAAAAACTTGAAGTCTGAATTTTCTCGATCATCTTATATTTGCACCATCGTTAGACTGATGAATAAGATTTGCATCTATAACGATAAAAAATTTTTTGAACTCAATATCGCATTTGAAAGCCGAAGCACGTGAATAAATTGCCACTCGTGACAATTTAAATTTCAATTTTTATCTAAATTATGCACGTAAGAACCAGGCACACCCATCGACACGATGCGTTTTTTTTCCATCTTTCAAGCACTGGAACAGTAGATTTCATCAATATTTACAAAGCGTATTTTTAGTTATTGTGGACGCAGCCGACCACATCTTTAGTCCGTCGGCGGTTTTTTTTTTTTTTTTGCAACCCCGTATTCCGTCGTTGCACACTAGCTGATCGATCAACTATATTGGAAAAACCCGCGTTGAAACGGACAAGTCAAAGATCTAATCGGAACCGCAGCGTACACAGAGCGCGCGTGCGCGATTCCCTTCGCAAATAGTAGGTGTATACATACGTACATGTGTGTGTGCGCGTGTGCGTGTATGTGTATATAACGATATAAACATCGTGGAAACAAAACAGGCCGCGCCGTCGAAGCGTAACGCGGTATACGACCTATACGTAATATACCAGCTGGCCATTGTGTTTTTCCCGCAGGCGGCGGCGGCGGGGGGGGGGGAGGGGGGCACCGATGCTATGCAGCGCATATTGCGCAACTGAGCTGTCCCCGGTCCTCTGCTCCCTAGACATTCGTATATATACGTCAATCCATCGTGCGGTGTTCCCGACGCGCGAGCGCGCTAATTAGTGCGTGCGCGCGACGTTATATGCATTGTGCGCGCGCGAAGCGCGGGGCCCCGCGTCCTCAGGCCCGCTTGCGCTCTCTGTTCGTATATATTACGCGTACGAGAGTTTGTACGCTATGAGCACGCGTGTGTGTGTTTGCGCGCGCGTGTGTTGGACCGCGTTTCCCGCTTTGCTTGAGCATTCATTGACTCCGGTAATCCGCTTATATTAGGTGAAAAATTCACACTGCGATGTTTTTGCATATATTAGGTAGTTTCTGTCAGAAGTCGGAATGCCATAGGTTTATTTCTACTTATGATCTTTAATTTCTATTCTATTTATGTTGAATATCAATATAGATGTAGTTATTATAGCCAAAATGTATTAATCAAGACCACATTTTCAAAAAACAATAGAATAGATCAAGTACTACTATGCAAAATACCTAAATTATAGATATTGCCCGTAACATACCGTTACATTACAAAAATATTTCTAAATTATTTCCCAAAAGTTTTATTATATTTCAAACGAAATTGCCATGCAATAGATTAGAAAAATATTTGAAACGTTTTAAAATTATTTTATATTATATAATATGTACTACTATTATGATTTTAGACAAATACCGAATATAATATATTTTATAAATATTTCTTTTAATTTAATAACTTCAAGACTCCAAGATTTTCCGAAATTTTCTATTAATTTTGATGGACATATTTCGTTGTAAAATATTATACACAATTTATAGAAATAGTTGAAACTCTTCAGCAATAATTTTATTTAAAAATATATTTTATAATAAAAAAAAATTTTAAGGAAACTTTCTTAAAACTTTTATTTGTAATATAACAAAACTAAGTATTTATCTGAAAAGTTTCTAGAAAAACAATTCATAAATTTTACCAAATATTTTCATGAAATTACCAATTAGGATACGGAACAGTTAGAAGTATCAATATAATAAATGGAAAGTATATTTTAATTAGCTATATATAACACTTTATTAGCGCAATGATAAATATACCACGATAATGATTTCAATATTTTTTTTTCTTTATTTCAGGTAAGGACGATAATCACTTATCACCTGCCGTGCAATCGGCCACGTTTTACGTAAGTTTTTCTCAGGCACACCACATTATTCATAAGGCCATCGACGAGTATCCCCTCATTCGGGTCGAAATTGAATTAATAAATAAGTATAAATCTGGCTTCCGCGCAATATCGATCATTCCGGGGTGGGGGAGAGGGCTATCGAGAGATTCGGGGCAACGGTAAATCGCCTGGAAAGCGAAAATTTTACAGCGTTAATCGGCGGCCAAACACATTCAGATGCCTATAAATACACGATTTTTTCTTCCGCATAAATTTCATAAAATATAAATCGATAATTTTCGGCGGCAGCGGTTAGAGGTTCAAAACTTTTTTGTGTGTGTATGTATATGTATATGTATATGTATATGTATGTATGTATGTATGTATGTATGTATGTATGTATGTATGTATGTATGTATGTATGTATGTATGTATATATATATATATATATATATATATATATATATATATATATAGGGATGAGGTGTACCATACCTGTTCACAGAGGAAGAGGGAGCGCGGAGAGGGACAGGAATTTCGCGTTTCGAGCCGCCGGAGTATAAATTGCGGACGCGCACAGCTAATTAAACCATTGGCTATCGAAACGATTAATCGTTCGAGTCGCCCCCCCCCCACCTCTTAGGTTCAGCGGGCCCTCTTCTCGCCTCGTCCTCTCCACTCTATATATCTCTTTTCCACACACACGTGCGCGCGCGCGCGCACACGCACCTCTCAGACAAGCCGACCCATATAGCCGAACGAAAGGAAGAGCCGAAGTAATTCGGGTCGTATTCGAATCGTTGATTTTCTATACGTGTATCTTTTTGTATTACAAATACATTTTCATTTCGCCTCGTGTAGATTAGCTTTCGCCAGCAGGATCTTAATCGGGGATCATACTTTAAACTGGAGTAAAGAGAAATTCTTAATTCGCCCGCAGTTAAATTTGTAAGGCGTGTTATATCCTGCTGAAATTTATATATATAATGTACATTATATTATATCCTCGCGCCTTTTGATCCCCGCCGCGATGATGCCGGTCGAAAAAGTCGACCTCTATTCCCCCTTGATAATTTGTTGGTCCCCGTTATCGTTCACCTGTGTATACACCCACAGACACGCATACACTCACACGTACACACACACACACACACACACACATAACGTGTATGTATATGCAGACAGACGTATGCGACCAAGAGGATTTTTCTCGCAGTTTTCAATTCCAAGAAACTCAGGAAGCCGCGAGAGCCAGTGCGACGACGGACGCACCGCGTATAACATTATGCGCGCGGCGCAAAAAAGGTGGCGAGCGCGCGCATAATAATTCGAACGCGAGAGTCGATCGCCACCACTGAAACTACCACATATGTGCGACTATATGCGCCAACTCGCCGCAGGGCTTTATACATAACCGCGCGTATATACCGGCTTGTCGTTTGAATATATATATATATAGACATACATACATATACGTACATACCCGACCTATGGCAAGCGGCAGGAAAAGAGCGCGCTCTGATTTATATAGGTACATGCGATCAAATCTTCCTATCTCTCTCTTATCTGCCTCTTCTTTGCGCGCCGATATATATATATATATATATATATATATATATATATATATATATATATATCCACATATATAATATTCCTGTTCCGCCTTTACTCGCGATCTCTCTCTCTCGCGCGAGGTTGCACCTGGAGCGATCCGCGTCGGCGTCCTTTTTCTCCAATTGCCCGGGCTCTTTTCAACGGTAGCGCATTGCGATTTAATGGGATATTTATTGGCGCGCTCGGGGAAAACTCGTTGCCGGCTACAGCGAGCGCGCTTGCACTGCGCTTCTGGAATATATATATATATATATATATATATACACATGTTTCCGAGAGCTCGCCCCGAGGACGTCCAGGACGTTTCGGTTATGTCGCGCGAACTGAATTTTTTGCGCTCTCGTTAAAGCAGATAACGTGAATATTATGTTTATATAAAATTTGCTTTATACGTCTGGTCATAAATTTCATACATAGATTTTTTTTAATAAACTCGCGGTCTCGAGCTCATTCCTTATGGCTACGTAAATGCTAAATTAATTGCGCTATCCGTGAATAATTTATGACTCGTCGCGCGCGTTTCAATTGTTCACGATCTTACATTAGCGTCTGTCTTATTTGCAACATATTGTAATACCGATTATGAGATACGCGAGGGAAAAAAGATTCTTCGAATACCAAATCCGAATATTTTTTCGCATTGGGTCGGCTGACTTTGAACATTACGTATCGCAAAGTAAATCTGATTAAATCGAACAGCAGGTATGACTGAAAGATAGCCTGTAACGATCTTTTCATCGAATGCGATAAATGACGCAAATGAACATGTAGTGTAGTTAACATAAGGAACAATTTTTTTATTATTAATATATTTCTCAGCTTCCGTTATAACGTGGGTTAATTCGTATAGATATGTTCCTAACATATTTCCTTTAATGATCGACTGGTAATAGTGTTAAGTGAATAATTGCACGCGAATGATAAATTTGTCTTGACTTTCGGATCAATGTAGATACCAAACGTAGTAATAGATAGAAATTTATAGTCAATAAATTGCAATTGGATTTACTGTTAATAATATAAAATATTGACAGTTAGATTAATTTTACGGAGCAGCATGTCCAAACCTTTTCACCCACAATCTTCAATTCAGAACTATTTCCGCAATGAGCGGCATTCAGAACTGAAAATCCTTGCACGCGCGCGGATCTGTATAATAGGAAAATCCAGAACATAGTAGAACACTCTTAAGCACGTGTCACATCCACCGCGAGAAATATTCCGCGCGCGCCCTTTCATACACACACACACACACACACACACACACACACACACACACACAAATATACATGAGATATCCTATAGTTTTCAAAGCACCCGTTAATAATTGACGGTATAAAACATGCACGCGGTGGTGGAGTAGGAGTGGAGAGGGGGAGGGAAACAGGTACTAAATAAAGATTCTCGCGGACATTCTTATAGCTCCCGGGCCTAGTAGTATAGCTGCAGCTATGCTAGCTGCTCGAGCAACGTCCGTTGGTGCATAGCTCACTATATTTATACATATATATATATATAGTTTGTGTGCGCGTGTGAGTGTGTGTACAAGGGAAGCGCGTGATGTCGGGATTGATTACCGATATGCTCTCCAATTCAGCCCCCTTCCTCCTCCCCCGAATGGTCTATAACGCACTGAAATTTGCACGGTCTTTGCATCGTGGATGCCCTATAATATGCTATAGAAAATCTACGTACGATAATAATAGTCGCACGAGCTAAAAATTGCGAGGAAGTGTATAAATATGAGTTGGAGAAACTTTTGATTGTCCAGGGAAATGTTTCGAGCGCAGTTCATGAATCAGCCGATCTTTTCGGATCGTGATAGAATTTCATTCGTGCCCACAGCAGGTACAGCCTTAGATAGACTTTTAATAAAAGACGAAAAAGACTAAAGCTTGGCTCGAAAGACAAACGCAAACCTCTTCCGTCCACCGTCCGATATAATTTAGCGCCTCTTTTACCGAGACGTTGACATTATGTATTGTAACACGCGTATAATTTACAACGTTACGCCGTAAAAGGAGGGGTTGGAGAATTCGAGTTTATACCCTCCACCGGGGACTTTATTATACGCACAGACGCGCGGTTGTTATAATCTGCCCATTCCGAATTGATCACTCCCGTGCGCGTTATAAGCGTTTCTCGGCTGTCCATTACGATTGAGCGGCAAAAAGAGTCGGCATTTAAACGAGGTGCGAACCGCTATATCAATTTATAGTTTATCGTGCAATGTTCCCGATAGGGGTTGTCGCAAAAATTCCAACGGTCTTCCCGTAAAAGAAAGGGAGAGGGAGAGACAGGGCAATCTTTAACGCAGTAATAATCGATGCGCATGAAACGCGAACCTTAACGGTCACTCCCCACTGCCTCGTGGTCCTTAGCCGATTGGCCCCTCCCCCAAAGGCCAGTTACGATAAAAATTCGCAATCCTAAATTCTTCTCCATGAAAAAGCATTGGTCTCGTGTTTGATCGCCGCGCGACGATCTCGAATCCTATTCGCCCCTCGTGCCCGACTTGTCTTATCGACCGGGCGAACACACCGCGAGAGCCGGCACGGCATCTTCGTGCCCTTAAACGTGCACGTACGCGGGCCCGCGCGGCGCAGTTTCTATATAATATGGGCGTGCAGGCTCGTATCCGAGCATGAAACACACACGCATACACACTTTCAAGCGAGGCGCGACAAATATCGACCGACGCGTGTACCCCCGGTTTTCATACTGTCTTTCTTTTCCACTATATATTTTATACACAGCGTGCCGATTAGCGGGATTGCAGATATAATATATATATATGACGTTTCGCGTTAACGTAATCCCCCTTCCACCTCTCGTTGGGAGAGTTTAGTCGCGAAAAAATTCACGGCCGTACGATAGAGCAATTACGTTCGAAACGCCCCCGCTTATTATGGCTCGCGCTGGATCGACGCGCGAATAATTTAAGGCGTTCGCGAACTCGTCAGGGGTGGTTTGATATTAATATCGTTTCAGGGCCTACGTGACAGAAATTTATTATTAAAAACGGAACAATCGCAAAGCCTGTGCTTCTAAAAGTCCCTTTTTTACGCCCGGATAATATACCTAAGTAGGTCAATATATATGTAGATATACATATTTTTATAATTATCCCTTATTTTAAAAATAATTTTCTTTTTGATTAAACATAGGAAAGGAGCCGAAATGAACACCACGCGCGAATGAAATTCTGTCGCTTATATAAACTGCAATTCCTAATAATTGTATTCAATGTATCAATGTATTATCTATCTATCTATCTATCTATCTATCTATCTATCTATCTTATATATATATATAAGCGAAACAGAGAGAGAAGTTGAGAGAAGCAGCTTGTATATACCATAAGCTTTCAAATCTGCAACGGGGCGTGAGCGCGCATGCGCTTCGATTGCGATTCGATTAGCCCAATGGTACTTTTGCCAAATTTAGTTATTTTTTTTGCTATGCTCTAATCACAAAAAGATTCTTTCAAGCAATGTTAACCGGATCTTTTCGTCGAATATATATATATAAAATATCGGTGAAAGCTTCTGTGCGAGCATTAAATATATGAGCAGAATGATTTGCTTTTATATTTGATCTTAATTAATTGATTTCTACAATATTAAATTATTCTCTGACATATCCAATGAACCAAACGAGCATTAACTGCCAACTAATACACAGTAAATGATATTAGATAAAGGAACATGAGAAGGAGGGGGGATCTGAGGGACTAGAAAATGTCATGAACACGTTTTTCAGAGTATACAATACCTTTTCAGAAACTTCAATCGGTCATAGTTTTCTAACGAATAACAACGAACGTTCCAAATGACCAAATGAATTAGTATTTATTTATAGATTTCCAGAGATATCATATTGGAACGAAGCGGATGAAAGTGCAATAAATACTCCTCTGATCTATGAAATCTTTGAAACAAACATCAAACAAAAAACGTGAGAACTACATGTTAAATTAACTCTTTATAGCAACAATGATGAAATCTCGCGAATCCAAAGGTGCGCCGCTATTGCCCCCACCCCATGGATCGTCGTCAATTAAATTCCACTAAAAAGCTCGTGGATTAAAACTCGAAAATCAATATATTCATAGGAGTCGGAAAAGAGAGAGAGAGAGAGAGAGAGAGGGAGAGGAGAGAGAGAGAGAGAGAGACAGTGGTACGATCCATAAATTTATCATCGCGGACGCGCGCGTCCCCGGTGCTTTTCTGCGGTAATAGAAAATTAGTATCGCTTTACCGTACGCGCAGCCTTGAAGCTCTCTCCCTTTCTCCTTTTCTTTCCCATCCCTCTCTCTCTCTTCTCTCTCTCTCTCCTCTCTCCTCTCTCTCTTTTACCCTGTCTCTCTGTCTCTCGCGATCGTGCGGCGGGCACGCCGCCTCGACCGCGCAGGTCGGCGCATATAATAGGGACTGCGCCTAAGCACGAAACCTGCCCGCGACGAGATATAGAGAATGGAAAGAGAAAAGGAGAAAGATAGAGAGAGAAACGGCGAGAGATACGCCCACGACGCGGCCCGGGACCGCAGTGGCTCTCAAGCGCCGTGCCGCGCTCGTAAATCCTGGGTAGAATATATATATATATATATATATATATATATATATATATATATATATATATATATATAAAGTCCCGGGGATTCGGGGAAAGCGCCGCGTTCGCTCGATCAGACGCCACGCACGCCGAGAGCGCGTTTCTTTCTTAACCGATTAATCGTAAATCTGCCCGAGAATATTGTAAAAGCTCCCTTGGTTTATAAATTTTAGAATTTCAACGTACGCTGTTTCAATTCTCATGTAGCGCGGGACGAGCCCTGCGCTGATTAAAAAAATGCCAGGGTATATATAAATCTTGAAAATATAATCGATGGAACGGCCGATCTTGGGCTCATGGTCCGCGTTTCAGATTAGTCATGAGTTCGCGGGACACTGTATAGAATATGATTCAAGCTCAATTCGGAGCGATAAATATTACCACGAGCGTTTAAGACTGTATATTATGTTATAGTATATTGTAGTTCACACTATATTATAGTTTATGATTGTCGACTTAATCAATCTTTAAACTTCTTATTATTGTAGTATTGACCGTATGATTGATGACGTGCGCAATGAGAATTCGTTATTATCAAAGCAACAATTTTAATAAACATGATGAAATTCCATAAATATTACAGACTAACATAAAGTGCGAACAATTCATAACGAAGTGTCGAGAATTCGTTGTATGTATAAACGAAGTGTACACTCAAGCTTTCGTCTGTATTGTCAAAAAATCATAATATGACTAAATGTGTACGTATATAAATGCGCTTATTGGTGCGCACTTACAGGAACAAGGATAAAAGTCTTTTTTACGCGCGCTCGAATACCATTTGCATGATAATACAGCCTCTAATCTAGCCGTGTTAATACGCGTACAAAAAAAAATTCGAAACGGCGACTAGATATATATTTATGGACGTATATAACGGGTGCTCGGAAATTTTCTAAACGAAGGACGCGAGCGTCGAAACGAGCCACTGACGCGTGCGCCATTCGTATTGTGATCACTCATTTGAATATTTTTGCATACAAAAAAAAAATACGCTTTGCACAAAGCGATCGATTTTTCTATACAACACCATTGTTTAAAATAAGAAGACGTGACTTGCGAGCACGAGTTAAAATTCCAAATTTGCGTGTCAAACCGCTCGAAAATATCCCATCAGCTTTGCGCAAATATACCTGCCTCCTTGCTTGATGGGATTACAGTTATAATTCTATCCCTTCAGTCTGCTGCCTTCTTCGCCCGAATTACTAACGGATCACCCAGTGTATATAGCAGTCAAGAGCGACAGAGAGAGAGGGAGATATTCCACCGGTTGTGAGTCTGCGCAGAGAGGGAGAGAGAGAAAGACTGGCGCACGCGCGCAGGGCCGACTCAACAGAGAGAAAAAGAGAGAGAGAGAGAGAGAGAGAGCGAGAGGGAGTCGCTCTTTTGATGCGCGCAGCCTGATTTTTGGCAAGGAAAGGGCAGAGTCGAGCTGCCCTCCGCGACGGCACCTCCCCCTCCGTCATCGCGGGGCCGCTCGCGCGCGCGCGCGCGCGCCGTATGAGTTTTAATGCGTTTTACGGCCCGGGCTAAAAACCCATTAAAACTCCCTCCCTACCCCCGCCCCCTCTCGCTAACTCCGGACTCGCCATATACTCGGCGGTAGGAGAAATGTGTGTGCATACACAACCGCCTACTTCTCATTTCTTCTGCACTCTATTAGCGAGCGTTAACACACTTTTATAAAAACATTTGACTTTCCAGGTAATGGCGAAGGGCTGCATCTGGACAGAGAGACGGAGATAGATAGAGGGGGGTGGGGCGACGGGTTGGGAGGAGGGACGGAAGGAGCGAGGCACTCGCGTTCTCATTAGCGGATTTTTAATGGATGGGAGAGGAAGGGCCGCGGCGCAGCTCGCCCGAGTCTGCGTGCGTTGGCGTATCGCACGTATACGTGAGCGCATATCGGTGAGATTTGAGGACTACGATGGTGGAGGAGCAAGTGAGCGAGAGGGGGGGGGGGAGGGAGGGACCGGACGAATGACGGAACGACGTCGGTTTTTCCTTTTTTTTTGTCGGCGAGAGATGATTATTATTCCGTGGAAGACACTGGGGCTGGGAAAAATTGCGGTATACGATGTGGGGAGAGGCGCGCTGCCGTTGACTGACGGAATGTAATTTATTGACTTTATATATAGTTATTGCGGTTTATTAATCGAACTGCTTATATATATATATATATATATATATATATATATATATATAATCACGCAATTACTCGATGCACATTATTAATATTAAATTGCGCAAATGGAGAATCATGCGGCAAAAGCGGTATATTTTTTCGAAAGGAAAAAATTGATTGTACATTGATTTTTGCAAAATAAAAAACTCAAAACAAAGGAAACAGGAAGAAAAAGAAAAAAACAAAAAAAAGGATAAAATATAGAGCTGAATGCAGATTTCTAGAATATAATATTACGATTTCAGTAATTTAGCATTTAATGGCGTTATTTTGTAATATTATACCGATCAGTTTAAATCGACAATCATATGGATGTTTTGTTCAAAGTTTATGCTTTAGGTAATTTATTCATGCGAAACTCCTTGTCAGAAAAATATTTATATAGTAGATCATAAAAGGTGGGTGAAAAATCAATTGGTTAAATTATCAGAGGCAGTGCGCAGTTATAGTCGTTCGATTAAAAGCGGTCAGTCACATACACCTGCACGCGTTCTCGTGCAAGCATGTATTCGCGCAAACTCGGAAATCCCGCGTGCTTTCCGCACACGAGCAAAGTTATTAAATGAGGTTCAGGTGCCGGCTGAAGGCCTTGAAAAGCGGGCACGAAAAGTGCAGGGGAAAAAAGGAGAGAAGAGCGCGCCGCGAAAGAGAGGGAGCTGCTTGACGTTGCCGTCCGGCCGAAAGAAAAAAAAGAGCACAGAAGAAAGGAAAAAAAAGAAGAAGGGAGATTCCGCGCGCGGGAAAGAACGGACAGGAATGAAAGGAAAAAATAGGGCGGCGGGTGCAGGGGGGGTAGAGGAAAAGAGCGTCGGGATGAACGGGGGCAAAAAGAAGGAAGGCAGATAGAGGGAGATAGAGAAAAAGGCGGGAGGAGGGGGGACGGGGGTGGCGAACAGCAGCAGCGGCGACGTCGAGCGAGGAAGAAGATTATTACCCGCAGTGGCGGCGCGGTGGGGCTCGGCCTTCTGCGCGCGCGCGCGCCCGCGCGTGTGTGTCGCGAGTTGACACGCAAGCGACTTTTTCACGGGAACTATACCGCCGCGTCGGGCGCGCAGCCCCCGCTCCCACCCCCTACACCCACACGTTTACCCACTGGTAACTGCTGCACGGCCGCGCGCCGCGCGATCGAAGCTGCGGGCACGTATATATGTATGTATACTTACGTGCAAGCCTCCCGTATGTCGGACGCGCTTGCGCGGCGTTGACGTCGCCGTCGCCCCCCCCCCCCGGTCTCCCCGTCCTTGCTCCGTGTCCCCGAGCCGATAATGAGAGCGCGGGCGTCAGCGCCGAGCGGCCGGAGAGACTTTTCCGCGAGTCGGAGCACGGCCATTTTAACGCGGATAGCTTCGTGCTTTTCGTCTTTTTTTTTCTTTATTGGAGATTCAGGGGAAAGACAGTGACTGTCGTTAGAAAGCGAACTCGGCGATAATTCGATATAGATGTCGAATTCCTTTGCTGGCATGGGGAATTCGTGCGATGGGAGCTGTTACATAAAGATCGATTATATGGCGTGTGTGTGTGTGTGTGTGTCTATATATATACATACATACACACCGTAATGCCTATTCGGTGCTCGTTTTGTGGTGTTCCTCGCATTTATATTGCCCGTTTTACAACGCTTTTATTATACAAGACTGATCGTTAAAAATTAGCTCGGGCATTTTCTTATAGACGGGCTTAATTCGAAATTAGGGAAAGTGCTCGATTAAAGCGCGATAAAAGTCTCTACCGCAGAACTTTAGCCGTGAATTTCATAAACTAGCCTTGTTTATGTACTGACGAATGTAATTGCCGTTATACGTGTGTACATAACTGCGAAAACGAAAAATTACTATATTAGCTTCGCTCGAACATTCTGCAGCTGTGAAGTTTATTCCTCTTTTAGAATATATTAACGAGATACGTGACAGAGGCGACTATCCTACTGCTCTACGGATACCTGAACGTGTGAAAAGGATAAAATATGCAGTCATGCGTATATAATTTTTATCTCTTATTGACGCCTACTATAGATATCCGCGCACGACAGATCGATATCGACAATTCACGTCGAGCTTTTCGTCGATAGAATTTTCCGACAAATTTTACTAATGCGCGTTTTCCACACTATATATCCACCTCATTTTTATCGAGCCTCCAGTTGGCACACGCGCACCCGTAGAATAAACGAGAGTAACATCATAACCGGTTATGATATCGAAGTTTATAAGTAGCCGGAGCGCGGGCTTTCCACCTGTGCTTATGTTATATTGGAAAAATTGAGCAAAATAATAACGATCCACTATATACTGCTGGGAGAAAGAAACGAGTTCCTCGTAACGATCGTGCATTCGTAAACTTGACAGCTGCGTTTCTCGGCTCGGCTGCGCGCTCTCTGTTATCGCGCACGCATACAACGGAGGCCGAATGACCCGCAGCGCGGTACTTTCGACCAAATTCATCGGCGACGAAATCGGCAGCAGTGCCCGTGCGACTTTTCCAAATTCCCATCGCCACCCGCGCGTCCTGTTCCTTTTCCAACGTCGATCGGCCGCTATCACGCCGACGTACAGGGAATATTAGAGATCCAGCCGCGTAGGCGGTCGCGCGAACGCTCGCGGGCCCCACGCGTAGGAAGCGCCCTCGCGCGCCAGGACGCACTGCAGCGCCGGATCGCGCTCTCGCTCATACGCCGGGCGACCGCCCACGCTTTCCAATAATCGCGCCGTCCGATCGATATATAGGTGTGCGATTGAGCCATGCGCGCGTGTATAGATATGTACGCGTGTGTTATGCGAACGAGTATGGGTGAGACGCGTGGAAATTCAGCCGTGCACCGATACGATATTCTAGGTGCGCATGTGTAAATAGACGTTCGATTATGACGCGCGTATCGAGGCGCACGTGTAAGCCCGGAGTAGCGCGCGGCGAGAGCGGGACGGGTGCGCGGCCGAGGAGAAGCCCGGAGGCTCGCGAATATTATTGACACGTGCGAAACAGATCGCGATAGGGGGAGTGAAGAGGGGGGGATCGACGAGGTTGCACCTGTCCGATGAGGATCGGAGCGGCAGCCAGTATATTTATATTTTCATATATGTGTTGAGTCGCCGCGACTGGAGAGATATTATATAGCCCGACGATGGTTTGCGCGGAGACTGGAAATTTTTATTCTGCTCTTGCGTACGCGTGACGCGCTTTGTCTCCTTTTCGTTGCTGTTCGAAGCGCCGTAATGTTTACCGCGCACATCGAGCTGGATAAAAGATTGCAGCGAAATCACGGCGTAGTGCGCAACGAATTATAATTTAGGTCCTTTATTTATTTCAATTCATTCCACGTAAAAATTACGGCAATACAGGATGTATACAATCCTTGGTAAATTTGTATACAAATATAGACAATTTTATTCACACGGAATGCCAGTAGTTTTTAATGATTCACGTTTAAAAAATTTCATTTTCCATATTAGTTGGTCAATTTTAAGTTTAAAACTTATTTTTACTATAACTCACGTATGAGCAATTGAATCCAATGAATTGGATAAAGCAATCAAAGAAAATCCGAAGAATTTAATAAATAAACCGAATATTGAAAATTGAATTGGAAACATTGTAAATGTAAACGGAGGAAAATATGACGACTGAGTAGCTTAGGGAACTCGTATGCGGTGTACATCCAAAGACTGCTCTTTGGTCAAAATGGTCGGTAATACATATATACCTGTTATGATATTAACTGGTTATTGCTCCGATAACGCTCGCTCCTATAATATATACGATAAAGAAACTGGCACATGGAGGTGGAACTATATTTTTCAGGATGATACGAGCGCGCTTGTCCTCATACTGAAAATTGATATGGCGCCAATTTACCGTTCATATAGCCTTTGATAAAAATTTATCATTGCCTGGAAATAGATACAAATATAAGAAACGTCGAAGTACGCCAACTGCTTGTCTTGAACTGCGTACAATAATTCCTATATTTTTCAATTTTGAAAATAGCTCCGCACAAAGTTGCTCGAAGCGTTAAGTTTCGAGCATCGACTAAAGTTTTTTTGAGTTGCTTAAATTTAAGACACGCATTGCCACGAGTAGGACATGCAAGACAGTCCAGGAGCAATGGAAGTGGAAGGGACGAACGAGAAAAATCGGGAAGATACCCGTGCTTCGGCGTTTCAAGGTAAAAAAAAGAAAAGAAAAAACAAAAAATAAGGAATTGCCCTAGCAAATTGCTTCCCGCCTTTGAATCAGTCGCTGTCATCGCACGCTTACCAAGAATATCGGTATAAATAAATAAAAGAAAAAAAAGGAAGAAAAGGAGGAAGCGTCAGATAATCTCTCTGTCCCTCATTCGCTCCTCACTATGGCGTGCACGCACGGTATATATACATCACCGAAAGAGAGTAACAGAAGAGAGGGAGGTAGAGGGAGAGAGGAAGAGAGATATAGAGAGAAGAACAGCGGCAAGGTTCTCAAAGAACACGACGTCGATTGCTCTATATATATATAAGCTCGCGCGGTCGCCTTCGTAAAGCTGCGCACCTCGCTTGATTCTGTATATACGCGGGCGTGGATAAACAAGTTTTATCCGCGTTTCTCCACTCTTTTTATCCATCCTCTCTCTCTCTCTCTCTCTCTCTCTCTCTCTCTCTCTCTCTCTCTCTGGTTAAAATAAATAAATTGCGCCCGCGATGCAGCGGCAGCAGGAGCGACAACGACGCCCCCCCCTTCGGTCATACCTTCCTTTCTGGGCCGGGCGGCAATACGCGCGCATACCGGGTGTTCATATCCGTGAAAACAGGCTCTCCGTAAATATGCGCGTTTTATGCATCTATATATATATATATATATATATATATATATATATATATATATATATATATATATACGAGTTGAACGGGCTCTTACCGTATGCCGCCTTGCCCGGGCCCTCGGGCCAAATTCGAAAAAAGAGAGCGGGCAAGCATAATGCAGTGCGCACGGTGAGCGGGAGGGAGAGACAGAGAGAGAAGAGAGAGAGAGAGAGAGAGAGAGAGAGAGAGAGAGAGAGAGAGAGAGAGTAGAGAGAGAGAGAGAGAGAGAGAGAGAGAGAGACAGAACTTGGGTTTCGATTGCGCCAGATTAGAGGCTGGTCTGCTCTTGTATATCTATCTACGCGTACGCGCTCGCCGGTATCTGTGTATCTGTGTCCGCGCGTTGGTGAACTCCTATATATATATATAGCGCAGAAGTGACTGTTCTTGCATTCTCTCTCTCTCTCTCTCTCTCTCTCTCTCTCTCTCTCTCTGTATTTCTCTTGAATGTTGCAGTGTTAACCGTCGATAGGACATACACACGTGTATATATTCACGGCAGCGCGCGCAAGCAGCGCTCGTGAGGTAAAAAAGTCCCTGTGCGCGGACATACTTTATGGGACTGGAGTTGTTTGTGCGAGTGTGTGTGTGCATATATATATATATATATATATATATATATATATATATATATATATATATATACATACATATCCACATACATGCATACATATAGATCCAACGCCAAAGCCTCGTGCATTTATACACATATGCACGCATAGACACGAGAACGGAACCCGACGCGGAGAGCGAACTTTTCCTCATCTCGCGCCGGTCGGCAGCAGGGCAGAGTGGGGAGGGGAGGAGGAAAAACGCTGGCGCTGGATTAATGCCGCACGCGGCGATGAAGGGTGCAGATTAAGAGCGGGCGAGTGCGCGAGCTAAGCGGCCTTGCGCAACGGAATATTCATAGTTCTGGTTTTTTTCTTTTCCTTTTTTTTTTGTTTTCGTTAATCGCCGAACGGATTTTTCAGCGTGTCCGAGCACGGCTATAAGTCTCAGTACGTCGGCGTGTCCGTGGGGCAGAGACCGGATGGAAAACGCGGGAAAAATCTTATACGTGCGAGATGGTATTGCAAGCGGAAAATTCATAATACATGGAGATCGAACGGAGGCTGCTTTGCATGATTGATATGAAAGGGGAAGAGGGGAAGGTTGAGGGAGTAGAGAGAAGCGAGATGAAAATTGTTGCTTAAGGTATCAAAGCTTGTATTAAAATTCCAAAATGGAAAGGAACTGAAAAAAAACCTATTTTCTTCAATTTTTCGAAGTTTTTTTTTTTTGAATGTGTACGAGGACGATTTAATTGTATACGTCGCTTTGAGCCTCCCTAGATTCGCAATTTAAAATCTGTCAGTTCTGTCTATCTATCCAGCTTTTCCCGATGCAGTTACTAAGCACTATTTTACGCTTTCAATGTAATTAAAATTCATTAAGCTTCGTTCGCTTCCACGGTGTACGCGAGATTTTATCTATGATTATTATTAGGCGAGAGGGAGAGAATGAGTTGAATGCAGCTTGTATGTAAGTATGTATATATATATATATATATATATATATATATATATATATATATATATATATATATATACATACATACATACATACAACGAGTTAATTTACGCAGGCCGCAGCGACTTCTGATAAAAACGTTTGCCCACTGCAAAATTGACTGGAATTCAATCTGAATAATTCTAATTTTGATTGGAGGAATTGACGACTGGAAATGTACGATTTTAGATTTTAATTATTTAGATACATAAACTTTATAAAGCTCAGCCTTACATCGGGTATGAACTTTCTTATAAAAGTATAGCTTGATACTATGTGAAAAAGCGAGAGAGAAAAGTTTAAAAAACAATTGAGTTGTTATAAATAAAATTGTTTTCCTTTAATGCTACTTATTAAACTTAATAGATAACAAGTGAAATAATTAATAATAATAAGTTTTATATATGCTGCAATAAATAAAATCTGTGTTTACTTCTAAATTAACATAAAATTTATTTTCTATTTTTTTTACCTTGTCTTTTAAATACAAATAATGTAATTAATATTAAGTTGTGTAATACAAATATATATTTAGATTTAGTAAAAAATATTATTGTACCAAATGCCCTACTTATCATACGATATTCATTGCCGAAACCTCCTTCAGTTTTACGAAGTAGAACTGACCTTCGAAAATATCGTTGGCAAATCATCGTATCGGCAGCACAGTTCTCTAATGAGCTGTGAATGCACGAGTCCGATAGAAAATTATTAATTAAATCGATAGGCGTAAACTATTTTATTTATACATGCATATATATACATGTTTCGAGTGATTCGGATATAATTTCTGATATGAATAATCGGTAAATATGTAAATAAACATATTAAACAATTTTAATGCATTTAAATTGCATATGCATCTATAATTTAACAGTCTCGCTTTAGACAGGCCATTGCGCTTGATTACTACATAACATGTTATACATATATATATAATTATATATCTATATATCTACATAGCACTCTGTCTTCAAACTGCCCTCAGCGAGCCATCGTCTTCTCGACATTTTCATTCTCGCCTGAAATCTGTAGCAAAACGCGTCTGGGCCAGTCCGTATCAATTACCACGTAAATAGTACACGTCGCGCAGTTGCGCGTTAGAACTGATGCTTTTTAGAACTTGTGGGGGTGCAGATAGAGAGAGAGAGAGAGAGGGAGGAAATGTCACATGCCGCAAACAACGAATTAATTTAGATTCGACATTAAACACGGTCGCGCGATGCGCAAACCCAGTACGTCTATAAAAATAAAGAGGTCTTTTTAATTTCTCAACGCTCGCGTTATAATTTAAGGATCGAGGTTTTATTAAGTATTCACCGCTGAAACCCGAATCAGTGTATATACAAATGATTTATTCAACGCGTTTACGCGATAACGATGTAAATTAATCTTACGGCCTAACGGGTAGTTTTCGCGTTCATTACATAAACATGATGAATAAATTACATGTAAAATTTTATTTTAAAGTATGCGAATGATATCAGAGTCGAGTTTTACGAAAGATCGTTATAATTATTCATGTATATTCTCCGGAATTATTTTAAATATTTTTCTTGTATAATAAATAATTATATTCTTCATAAAACATTGTAGGATTATAAAGCTAAGTCTCATCATTCACCACTAGTGACGTTAATACTTTTATATATTAATTACTTATTAATGAGATATTTTTAAGACTGCGCTTCAATGCTACTTTAATAATTTCGTCAAGAATGCCGGTGACAACTGGAATATATTCCCCATTCCGTCGCAATAAATTTTCTCACTGCCCATCGGGAATCCTGCGGTATAAGTACTTCATCACCGATCTCGCGAAGATACCTTCATCGATCCTCCGGACGAGCCCCGGTACATTTGTCTACAGAACAGTACATCCCAGCCGGCACAACACACGATCGACGCTGCGCAAAATTATTCGTAGCACGTCGGTATTACATCGACGCTTTTGAGCGGCGCGCGGGGGAAGGGGGTGCACTAGCGATTTTGCCGGCGAAAAATATCGCAAAAAAAGAGAGAGAGGGGGGGTGAGAAGGTTAGGGGAGGGTGGAGAGTGGAAAAAGCGCGAACCCGACACGAGACCGAGGGGGAGAAAGAGAGGGAAAAAAGGTCCGCGCTGCTCTCGGGAAGAATCGCTCGCCGCGGCGCGAGGATCGCACAACTCTCCGGTAGAGATCGTTCGTTTTTATGGCGGGGCCACAGCTTCTGCAGCACACCACCGGACCTTTTATGTCCTCTCTCTCTCTCTCTCTCCCTCTATCCGTCTCGCGAGCGCGGAGCGCTGGCGCTGCATGGAAATGACGCGGGCGCGCGAGAGCAGTAAAGTCGCTGCTCTCTCGCGCGCGGCCTCCTAAGTTATGGGAAACCTTTATGGTCGCGCGTGCGCGAGCGCTGTTCTATACACGGAGACGACGCCGAGGGTCTCTCCCTCCTCGTTTGCTCCCCTCGTATGTCTCCCTCCTCTCCCCTCTCCACCTTTCTGTCTCTCTCTCGCTCACTCCATCTCCATTTTCTGTTCTCGGAGAATTTTTTGCTACGTGCCGGTGTATACACCTATATACCTATATATAGCGGTCGGGATAAAGCCTAACTGCATATATATATATATATATATATATATATATATATATATATATATATATATATATATGTTTGTATGTATGTGTGTATATAGATACCCCGGGGCGATGTAGATATGTGCATATATATATATATATATCTGCACATATAGACTCGCAAATGCGGGAATGCTTTTTGGTAATTCGCCTCAGCAGGAGTGCTGGCGGTGCTCGGCTTTTCCTCCCGCCGCGCCCGGAGCGATCGTTTCGAGCCCGAGCGCTGGCTATGCCGCCCCACCTGTTATTTCGACTCGGTGCATAACGCCAACGGGCTCGCTAACCGCGCTCCGACGACAATAGCTGATAGTTACGTGTATTTTTGCGAAATATCATTCGCACAAACTATCGGTGGGGGGGGGGGGCAGGCTCTCCGTGGATTTGCGGGAATTTTCTTGCGCGTATCCCGTTTGGCTCGGACGCGCCAGGCCTGGCGAACCCGTCTATGTAATTTGAACGGCAGGGGCGGCGAGCTTATTGTTAGCAAAACTAGAGTTTCGCCGACTTCTGCGTTTATATATCATTCGCGCGCCCGTGTATCGCCAACGTAATATTATTCAACTCTAGACCGAAACGGCCGCTCGGAAAGCCGCGCCGCGATCGTGTGTACGCGCGCGCGCGTTTTTTTTCCCCGCATCTTTACTGCGGCCTGGTCTGGAACATTTTCAGCTACTTAAAAATTGTTTAACAAATCCGTTTCGTAATCGTCCGAACCGCTATGTATACGTATATATAGAGCTTCTCCTCGTTCCTCCTTGAAAAATCTTACGACGCCCTCATTACCGCGTACGGCAGCGGAGAGTCTGTTATATGGCAACAATAATAAGTCCTATATATATATACCCGGCCGCGCATGAATATATGCATATTACACGGGGTATTACGCACGGGTGTCCGCTCGGAGCGAAAGGGAGTGGGGGGGAGGGTTGCGGGGAGGGATTCAACGTTTCATAGATCACGCGCGAGGGCCGCGCGGACAATAATTTTATAGGCTCGTAAAAGCCGCTGCCCGCCTCGGCCAGGCTACCTGAATTTTCCGCGCGGCCGCGTGGTTTCGCAACTGCCGACCTCCCCCCCACCCCTCCCTTAACGGCGATGTTTTCCTATTTTCGCTGCTGCAAGTGCACGTAGATTAGTGGTGGCGGTCGAGCGCGAAGTAGCGCGCGTTAACGGCGGCGTGCGACACATCGCTAGAGGGGCGCGCGTACTGATGCGCGTGCGTGTGTGCGATTGCGCGACAGTTATGCGCGTCTGTACGGACGAGAGGAAAGAAACGGGCGCGATACCAACGAGACTACGCGAGGTCGCGACGCGGCGTCGTTTAGAGCGAAGGGCTGAGGGAGTGAGGCAGAGAGAGACAGAGAAGGAATGAGATGCATTTATCGCGGGGTGTAAATGCGGCAGATAGGACACGCGCCGTTGCATCGTCTTTCGGGACGAAACTTGGCCATTTCCAGCTCTAGGACCTAATTTTGCTGGGATTTCAGTAATATCGCATATAACTGTAAATTTTGTCATATACGACCATGTAATTCATTCGAAAAAATTCTCGCCTTAGCTGTCCCTCATACGACACTTTCGCAAAACATCGAGAAGAAAGAGAATAATTTTACGCATGCCCACAATTCTATAAGAAATCAGTTCTTAACAGCTCGGCGAAAACAATGTTTATTTCACGAGGTACCACTTACGTTAACTATACAGCTTTCCTTTGCCCAACTCGTACAAATATATTTTCATACCTGCTAACACGAATTTCAAGAAGAGTCGTGAAGTTAAAATAGAATTTTTTTCACCCGTATTATTTTATGAATCGACTCATCACTGAGAAATTATAATACACCTTTTGGATGATTGATACATGCCTGCTTTGTGAGGGGACCAGAAACGGAAAAAATTCTATTTTAGCTCTTTGCTAAAATAAGTCTCCCCGAAATTGGTGTTCACGCGCATAAAATGCACTTATACGAGGTCCTAAAAAATATCCCTATATGGTTACGATAAGTGGTACCTTCAAAAAAAAAAATTCTTTTTTTTGAGCTCTTAAATGAGGAGTTTTTACAGAATTCGACACACTGCACTTAACTACTTTTACCAGAAAATCAAGCATAATATCTTTATATATATATATATATATATATATATATATATATATATATATATATATATATATATATGCGGTGCGGCATCGGTTCACGAATAAACTATTAATATTCCATTTTTTAGCCCTGTTGTACGAAAAAACATAGATTGAATAATAAGAAAAAATTTACTGAATTCCTGTACGATAATAACGGAAATAAGTAAATAAATAAAAAATATTATAATACCATCCGTGCAGTCGCGCCGTATATATGGCATATAACCGCTTTTACGTCTCCGTGTGAAAGACCACTCGATGGAATTTGGTTATCAGAGCCCGACCGCCCCCTTCCTACTTGGCGCGCGCACCGATTGGCCGCAGCGGCCTCGGGATTATCGCCCCGTGCTCGCGGGTGAAATCGAGCGTGCGGCAAACGCTCGCGCGAGACGCGCGCTTTTCTCATACGCGCCTCTCTCGCCCGAGTTGTCGTCGTCGTCGTCGTCGCCGTAGTCGCGCAGTCGTGACAGGAGGGAGCGGGGCGTTTGCCTGTTCTTTTTTCCTCTTTGTTTTTTTGTTTTTCTTCCTTCTTTTCGTTCACTCATGCACGCGCGCGGACTATACATGGTTGCACAGAAATAAGCACCGTGAAGCCGACGGCGACCAATCGCCGGCCTCGAGCGACGCCATATTCGAGATGCGTACCTTTTTTTGGCTCGGTTTCAGATGTCGTCACGCTTTCGGCGGGTGGCATAAATGGCGAAGGCAGATTCGAAATTCGAGTTTGTTTTTTCGCCTTTAAATATCTCATAGCTGTTCTGATTTAAAAACACTTCTCAGTAGAGTATGTTGAAAAATAATTTTTTAAACAATTAAACAAATATTTTTTGGTAACACGGTATATAAATATTTGTCTAAATTTACAATTATTAATTTGATTAAGAAAATAATTTATTCGATAATATGAAAAATTTTAATTTAATACTTGTTTAATTTAAATAAACAAATGGTTCAAATAAACATTTATTTTCAATTGGCATTTTTTCTTTTAGGATGTATCGGTTACAGACATTCTGAAAATTGCTCAAAAATGTATAGGAATGACTACTATTAAAAAACTAACAATTTATTTCCAAATATTTGACATTCTGTCCTCAAAATTATTAATCTTAAACTTATGATTACTTGGAAGTAACATTCATGTTTATCGCTATAATGTTAAATACATGACTATAACAATCGAAATTCTGAAAAGATCCGGAAAAATGATTTTTAACAATTTTACAAAATTTTATTTCAGTTTTTCACACACGAGCAAGTCTAAATACGCGCATTAAATTTTGCATAATTATAAGAACAATGTACAAGCTCAGCTGAACAAATATGATTTGAATTATTCCTCCTGTCTGGAATAAATCAATGGGCCGGGCGAACGTGCAGGCGCATCGTGTAATAAAGCGACTCGCTATCTATACACATTATACAAATCACCGAGACAGACCGCGCTCCTCCCTAGCCGTTGCGCCCATTAAAAAACGCCTCGTGCTCCGCGCGCGCTCGCGGCCGTTAATCGCGTCCTCGTATCGCACCTCTCGTCCGCGGTACGAATCCGTTAGATCTTTTTTTACTCCCTTGCACCCCTCCTCCCGCTCTCGCTCTCGCTCTCGCTCCTCTCTCTCTCTCTCTCTCTCCTCTCTCTCTCTCTCTCTCTCTCTCTCTCACTCGCCTCTTCCCTCAGCGTCACTGGGAAACGGTTAATAGAACAAATTAGGCTAATAAAAGGTAACAGCGACGGCCGTTTTCACGCTAGAATAACAATGTCCTGGCGCGCGCTCGTCCCATCTCCCTCCGCTTATACACGTATTTCTCTCTCGCTCCAGTTGAATATATTTCCCTCTAACGCGCTTGACTGCTGCCGCTACCGCGTGGACGCTCGCCGGGGCTGACATGCGAGCCGCCCGCGCGCTTTTTCGTACACGCATCAATGCGCCCTCTCTTCGCTCTCCCTCTTCTCTCTCTCTCTCTCTCTCTCTCTCTCTCTCTCTTCACTCTCTCTCTCTCTCTATCCCTCTCCCTTTCCTCTATCCGCTCGCGCGCCGAGCGTCTGTCGCGCGTCCGGAGCTACGACCCCGCGCGAACAGGAGTCTAGAGAAGGGCCGCCGATTGTGTGGCGAGGGACTTCTGCTGACGTGCTGCTTTTTTTTAAATATAAATACATTTTTGGCGTGCGTGCCTTTTACAAATTTTGAAGGCATAATAGATGACGTATGCGTGCCCTGGATTATGAACACTCTTGTACAATTTTGTCGCGAAAGAATCTTTCGTACACGACTTGTCTCGATAAAACTTCTCGGGGAATAATTTGTCAGCGTTACGTCGCTGGATTCAGGAAAATTCGGTCAGGGAACAGACTAAAGGTATAATTAAAAATCCACTGTCCGCTCCAAGGAAATGATTTTTCTCGAGTCCTGCCAATGAAGTGTGTATTGAATTCAGTATTTCTTTTACAGTCTTATAATAAAACTTTGCACGCATAACACGTTGACTCATCCATTGTACGATTGACGCGGAATAAATTTACAACACCAGGACGATCACAAAGTCGCAGCGTGTTCATTTCTTTGTTATCTAGTCAAATGGGAGATCTAAAAGCGCACGGACGAGAAAATCCGCTCGATCAATGAGAGATCTTCGTACGAAATTAAAAATGTGCGGCGCGAGAATACATTATGCGCACGTTTATAAAGTCGATACGGCGAATCGTCAAAGTCATCTCGAAACCGAGATGCGAAGGAATTCCACGGTATTACAGACGAATATGTTTGCATGTGTATATATATATATATATATATATATATATATATATATATATATATGCATTCAAATACACGTACAACTTGAGAATTGAATAAGCTACGACACGTGATCGCGAGCGCGCGAACCACAAATCCCGCGAACAATGGCAGATAAGAATTTCACGCGAACGTCGTGACCTTGACAGTTCGCGCGATCTATATATATATACACACACACGTACACCCGCGAATTTTATAGCTTCGTTGCAGCACGAATGATGTGGTATATTATATGTGTGCGAGTGCGAGGGGACAAAAATAAGAATCAGCAATTGTTTGTCACTGTATGTCTTGACATACATGTATCTATATAGTGATATACATAGAGTAGCGAGCGCAGTATGAACGAGCGTGTTTATTACATGTCGAGCAGCGGGTGAGCGAAAGTAACAATGATCTATGCTCTTCATCAGACTTACGTAATCCTTTCTCTCTCTTTCTCCCATGTCACCTCATTCTCAGCTGGTTGATCTAGTCTTTCTTTTTATAATATACAACACGTCGAGTTTTTCCATTTTTCCGTGTGCAGCTGCGGCTTCCCCTTCCATAAATCTGTAAAATGCCTCTTTTTCGTCGCGCACGCATACTTTACAATTTATGCAGTTTGTATACCTCGATTATGTAAATATGTTCTTATAAAAGAATATCTAAAAATAAGAAGATATTGTAATTTCGACATTAACATACTATGTTTATTATGAATTTATTAAGTTTCGATGAAATCTGCTAGGTTTTACGTTATAAAGTATATTATAATATATTATAAGTGCGCAGAAAAGTCCTAATTGCAATTGGACTTTATATAATAATTATTATACGATGTTAATCGCGAGGCACGCGCGGAAAAAATAGGTTAATAGAATATTCTATAAAAATGTTAATTTGATGGAAATTGTTTACAAATTACACGAGGTTCTATATATGTCCAGGTATACTTCTTTGTTTTCGGGGAGGTGATTTTTGTTTGTATCGACGAAACGTAATAAATTTCGTTAATTACATGCGCGGATCGCTAACGCCGCTCATATATATATATACACACATATACGAAAACTTAATTAAAACTTAATCTACAATCAAATTGCAATTATCCCCTTGCGAAACGCTATCGGGCTCGATTTATGTATATAAATAAGCGAGAGGCGGGTGAACGCACACTTTCCCATCGGTCGCGCGCGTGTCGATGCGTGCACATATATAAGATCTAGAAAAAAAAGGGAAGGAGGCTCAAACGGTAAAGTCGTGGAAAGTCGATGGGCGTTGTACGACAGCCTCGACGATCCTGTAATTCAGATCGCGACGATGCAGGGGACTCGTTTGTTTTTCGACCAATATGAATTTCTTTGGAAGCGGCTCGTGACTTCGATCGCGGCCTATACGTCATCGCTACACCAACTGACGTCCTCTAGAGATCTAATCGTTGCTCATTCTTTCCAATTCGGACGCGAGTCCCAATTTTCCCGGTGTCAGTGTTCCGCCTATGCAAAGTGCCACCTGTTCGTGGAAAACGCGTTGCAAAATCTCCGCGCGCGCGGGCCTTACACATGCCGTCTTCCCGTCGCCCTTTCGCCGACTAATACGCCATTGCTCTTGATTGCGCGAGACGTGTCGTTGGAAACATTTTAATAGCTCCTCATAAATCTCCTGCCGCCCGGCGGTGTGCCTTTGTTGTCGCGTGCGCGCGCGGGCGCCACGATGTAGCGACACCTTATTCCTCGACACATGCGTACGTCCAACTTAACTCGGACGTCTGCGTACGTCTCCGATGGGCCTTCGAATCTGAAAATTATCGGTGCGAACGCTCCGATCTTCATGTACCAAGTACGGTGCATATATGGAGCATCTGCGCTTCTCCCTCCCCTGGCTCTTGGCTCTTCTCCGTTTTTTTTCCAGGATATTCCTCTAACCCGAGACCGTTGCCGATGCGCTCGCGCTACCGAGGAGGCCGACGCGAGAGATCCGCGGCGCGAGATAAGCCTGCACAGATACACCACGCTCACCTTAATTATCTAGGCTTTCTCAGAATCTAGCCGTCGTGTACGAGGTGGAGAACGCGTCGTCGCGGTAGGTGGGTTTTTCGTTATCTCGCCCCCCCCCCCGCAACCGATTCGTCCAGCTCGGAATGTAAGACCATGTACGAAGCAGAATGCGTGAAAGCAGTATGGATATGCATGAGATTTCGATTCAATTCAGGATTAAGGAATCGAGATTTGGACGGGATAGATGAAAATGAATGAGGAGGCATTTTAGTCATCGGCCATTCTGCTCCCTCAGAATTTTGGATCGATTTAATGTTCGAGCATAAATTATATTGACACAGTATGTCAATTGATCGACTGCTCAGAAGTAACGGCATATTTATTTCGATAAAACAGATATTATGTATGATAATACCTGCGAGCATCGCTATGTATATCCGTGGATAAGTTAATGCCACCGCGAATGTATCTAATACCCAGCGCAAGAATATCATACCAACGCACACTTTAGCCCCCCTGTGCGGACGTCACGGCTGGTACGCCACTACTACCCGCAATCTCGCTTTATCGATAATGCCTTATTAACGAGACAGCCATAGCTCCCCTCCTCTCTCACTCCGCGCGATTCACGTAATCTCGAGGGTGCGCTCTCGCACGCATCGGCCGTTGATTACAAACAGCAATCGCTCCCTCCACTCGTCTTGAATATCATCGCCACCGTTATCTCGCGCTCTAGAAAATAGATTCGTAAAATAAAACGTTTTGTCCTGTATCCACGCGGATGCCTCGCTATGGCCATAATACACGCGATGGGCTTTCGGGACCATCTGCAGCCTCGCCGAGGAGGAGCCGCGGCCAAGTCATTTTTCGCGCCCGCCAGGCAAGGCCGTTAAATTAACCGTCCTCCAAAAATCAGCTGAACTAGTATTGGCAATTATTTTGTACCAACGAGCTGTGCAAGAAAGACCGGGAGAGATGTCGTCGTCCCGACGCGGTCGTGAAAATCGCACCTGCCCCCGCTGCACCGCAAAGCGTAGATAATTCGAAGGCTCGGCATCGGTAGCTCGCCCGATTATACGTGTAATATACGATACACGTGCACACGTATGAGCGAAGGCTTCACTTACACATGCTTATACGCCCCGATGTACGATACTTTCCTCTCTATCCGCGCATCTCGTCTCCTTCTTCGCATACATACACGCTTAATCGCCGACAATGTGGGCCGGTTCCGAAAAATTTCAATAATTTATGCGGCCGCGATTCCCGGCCGATCGCTTTCACCTTGGGTACAGGACCCCCGCCCCCACGCCCCAACCCCGTGCTCTTGTCGAGGATGCTCGCAGCAACCGGAGCAGCGACCGGATTTTGGAGAAAAAAAGCCTCGTAATTTGTTCAGGCGGCGAGAAAAAGGCGCCGCTACCGCCGCCGCGTTCCCTCCGCGTCGTCGGGGCCTTTACGGGCACGTACGTGCATATATATGTATATATATATATATATATACACCTCGCGCCGCAGCCGTCGTTGGCGCGCGGCCGCTGCCACCGCGGGAGATCGATCGATCGATCGAACCAAGCCCGACTTATACCCCGTCGTATATAAATCATTCGAGGCTCGCGGCATCGCTCGACTGTCCGCGTATAGAAATCGCGCGCGCGCAGACGCGCGTTGCCCTCTGAAAAAGTCATCACGCGGGCTGCGCTATATATATATATATATATACATACATCTACCGCGAGAGGCCCGATATATATGTATATATTCACAAACATAAAAACCTGCCCGGGCCGCACGCGTCCG
The DNA here is from genome assembly GCA_018907035.1 of Sycobia sp. Sy_11. Classification (NCBI taxonomy): domain Eukaryota; kingdom Metazoa; phylum Arthropoda; class Insecta; order Hymenoptera; family Epichrysomallidae; genus Sycobia; species Sycobia sp. Sy_11. Next base: position 119,692 of record JACCIC010000066.1, on the reverse strand, counting down.
ACTTGGATTTAACACCTGGCCTACTGACGGCTCTCGCGCATTGCCATTCAATCGGTCCGGCGCGCGCAAAAAGTCCGCGGCGGATTAGCTTCTTTTTCTCCGTCCTCCCCCCCCCCCACCCGCCGGCCCCCGACGACAGCTACGCTCAGGTGCAGGCGCGCGCGCGGCCGTAGCGTGTCGCGCGATTCCCGTAAAAGTACAGAAATGCTCTCGGGCGCGCGCTGCGCTGCAAAAGGCATCGATCGGCTCGGGCGAGAGCGATCGCGCGCGCGCGCGCGCGAAAGTGTGAGAAAGACTGACACGCGCCGCGATGCATGATGGACGAGTCGCGAGGGACCGGCGATGAATATATTCGATGCGGGGAATTTTTTTCGTTTTTTTTCCTTGCGAACGCGAACCTTGGCGGAAAGCAAACTCCGTTGTTTTATTGCGAACTTTAGACTCGAAAAATGAGAGTGTCTAATTTGTGTTATGTTTTTTTTTCTCCTTTTCAGTTTTTTCGCGTTTTATTTTTTTCTGCGACGAAACGAAGTTATTACTCGTGGCCGACACTGGCGGATTGACAAGCGGAAAACGGTGCCATTGTAACGCGATGAGAGGTTTCTTGTCGCTTCGCATTAACAGCCTTGAAGATATAAGATAACGCTCATATATTTTTTTTTTGTTTTTCGTTCTTGTTTCCATGCGCCGTGGTTCGCCACGCGATAAGCCGTATATTATATGCGCAGTTTTTATATAATTCGAACCTAGAAAATGTAGACGTGGAAAAACAATAAACAGATAGTTGACAATGTATCTTAATCCGAACGGTCGAGCCGAAAGCAACGGAACAGGAAAAAAAGAAGTTTTTCATTAATATAACAGGGGGCTATAGCTCTACCGTCGCACACGCGTACTAAGTGGCTGGTACGGCCTATAACGCGGCGAGCTTTATGTCAATAAGGGTATTTACTCCAAGCGTACCAGCATAAACGCCTCATTAAGACACCGGTAGCCCTTCGTTATATTTAGATATCGAGCGCGCAGGTGATCTTGTCACTGTACAATTTTTCAATTTTCATACTTTAACGTATGATTGAAAAATGATAAAAATTTCCCCTTGTCGCAGAGTCAGCTATAAGAGAAGTGTAATAAGAATAAGTCGATACACTAAAATCTATAATGATAAAATGTTTTATTTGAGATTGTTCCAGTGTAATTGTAATATTATATGAACACTTAGTCTCATCGAAAGGTGAGTGGATTTGGATTTTCATTTTTTTTGTAAAAAGAAAAAATTCTTTTCCATAAAAACCGCTTAGGAAAAAATCTGGACTTCTCAATAGTAATACACTTTTTTTTTCACCCATTGTGTATTCTCCGACGAATATCCATGTGACGTCCATTTACAATATTCTTTCTCGAATGCATATAGCAAAGAAAAAAAATTGCGCGACACGCGGAGACAAATTTGGAACGGAAACTGTACAATGGATATATATATATACATAGAGTGTACGTACAACCTTGGTGACGCGGACGCGTTGGCGTGTAAAACAAGCGCGAGGCATGAGCGCGGCTGGTACGTCGACGTTGCGTCTCAATTCTCACCAAGCGCGCGGCTCAAAAAGTCACAGGAGCGCGCGCGCGCGCGCGAGCAATGGTAAAACATGTACACATCTATATACTCGAAATGGAGGAAAAGCTTGCAAAACCCGCATTCTGTTTTTTTTTTCCTTTAATTTTTCTGTTACATCGTAGTAAAAGTAATAAAGGCTGTAGTTCATAAGGTTTCATCAGGCCCTTGTGAGTTTGTCATAACATGTACATTTCTAAAAGACACCGTTATATTTAACGCAAAATCAGAGCGATAAATATATAATAATATTTTATCGTTTATACGTATCACAATCATTAAGTATAAAAATCAATTCATACACTCATAACATTACTATTAAATGGTTAATTTAATCGTCTCGCAATTAGTTTGAGCTTCTATCTCTCAGTGGAGAGAATCCTCGCACTTATTACAATAATTGATATTGATTTCAGTGTTTGACGACAGATTGCCGATCTAAATGAGTCGTGACAGTTTTTCAAATGCATTAAATCAGTCAATTAATCGAGACGGCCGATTCATCGCGACCGAAGAACCTCAGATCGCTCCGCATTGCTTAATAACTAAATCAAACGCCTCACCGTGCTGGCAATTAAAATAATGACTCGGTCCGAGCATATATATAGTTTTGAGTATATATATATATATACATATATATATATATGTATATATATATATATATATATATATGTATATATATGTGTATATATATATATATATATATATATATATATATATATATATGTATAAATATATATGGATTTAATTAAAATGTTCTGCTGGGAATTAACACGAAGCCGCGGATTCTTGCACGAAACCTTTTCACTTTTCTTTAGATTATGGTAATTCAATCCCCTTTAGTTCCAGCCGTTAAATCCTTAATCGCGACGCGTCCTACTAATCGCACTGCGCGCGTCTATAAATCCAGCGGCCAACTATCGGAACCAAAGCATTCATCATCGGAGAACTCTACGGCTGGTCTATCTCTCGTAACGTAACGCCGATATGTTTGCGTATTGCAGGAGAAATATTTATTTGCGCGATGCACAAATAAATCTCCGAACGATCGTGCAGGGAGAATGGGACGTAATTTTAGCCATAAAGCAGGATGTTAATATGACAATAAAAGGACGACTCGCAATTGTTCGGAAACGATAACTGCCGATTCCCGGACTTCCGAGTTCCGCATATTTTTCCACGGCTCACTTTCCTCCGACGTTTCTGATTTTGTTCGGCTCTTTCGTCGGCAGTGCACGCGCAGAAATGAAGCGTTCAGGAAAGCTCGAATTTGTCAATCGGGAGCTTTGACAGCCTATTTTTTAATGTCATTTCTGTCATGATTTTTCTATAAATTGTTTTAGATAAAGGGACCGCGGTAACATGCCATTTTCATCTTACAAATGCCACAGAAACGCCGCGGTGGTAAAATTTTAGCACCGATCCGAAGTTTCATGAATTCATCACTGTGCGGCGAATCCGCAACTCCGTAATGCACAATGTTTGGCACGTATACGAGGTCGGCTCGACAAAACGAGAGAAAAACAGACGCGAGTGGGCGTATATAATCTCCGAGAAAGAGAAAGATAGAGAAAGTACAGTTTCTAAATATATAGTCGCCGCATGAGAGAAAAGCGCGCGCGCGCGCAGGCGGCACTTCTCGCGCGTAACTACAATCGTGAAAAGGGACAGAGAGAGAGAGAGAGAGAGAGAGAGCGCAATAGACGTCAAGGCGGAGGCTTTAGTGGGACGCGCGGCCGCGCGTACAGCGAGCTGACCACGAGCCGAGGAAGGCGACCCAGGGGACGAGGAACTACACCTCGATGAGCACGCCGGCAGAGTGCTGCCATCCCCCCCCCCCCGTGCCAACGAGTCGTCGTAGAAACTTCTCGTGCATGCCAGTTTCTATATACCTATCCAACCCTCTTCGCCTCTCCTCGCCGCGTGCACGCCTCTATGTGGATCTCTCTATTCCCATCGGCCGGCCCGCCGCTCGTTCGTTCCTCCGGTGTGGACGCCAGCGGCATGAGTCGCGCCTTGCTCTATGGCGCCTTCGACGCCGTTATCGAAGCGACGTTCTCACAGCGACCTGGCTGCTTCGTCTATAGATATACATATACATTATTTCATACTTTGGATTCATGGATCTGGTCTCGCGGTGTCACCAGCCTTCGATCCCCCCATGGGATTTCTCGACGATGCGCTCGCGGCGGTTGGAAATACTCATTTGCGTTTTTTTCCCCCGGTCTATTCGCGATGTTTTATACTATCCCATTTTTCTCGAATCGAGTATTGCGCAATTCGTGAACAAGGACGGAGCTTCCAGCCTCGGAATTCAGAGACGGCGTGCTCAGACGACGATTCCGCGGTAATAGAACAGACGCACTTATTTTTTCGTTTACGGCAACGTCGACGCGGGCCGCTCGCCGAAACCGCAAAATTGAATTAGCCGCCGAATCCATCCTCGATTTCATGTGAAAAAATCGTCGCGCCTCTCACGAAATTCCGTTCGGATTCCCACACGGTGTCTTTAACCTGGCCTCGCCTGCCCCCTTTCCTCCCCGCTTACGAGTATATGTAGTTATAATGTGGGTACATCGAGTCCCGACAGCAGCGGCGACGACGACGACGACGACAATCGCTCCTCCCGAAGCGTCCTCGGCGCTCATCCCAGCGTGACGGACTATCCACCTACTCCTTGAAATACACGTTATGCGCGTTTCTGTGTGTAGGTACGGCACGGAAACCAGCCGCGGACATGGGAATCGAGTTCCTTCTCTCTTTCTCGCTCGTTCGCTGTATCTAGTCTCCGCGCAAAGCTACTATAATTACGGTGCACTGTGTACGCAACTATATATATATATATATATATATATATATATATATATATATATATATATATATATATATTGAACGGGTGTCCTCCCTAGATGGCGAGTCCTTGCGAGCACATTTCATGCTCAAGTACATATACCAGTATATATGGAGACGACTATCGTGCGGGGAATACGCGCAATAAGCTCGCACGCCAAAGAATGATAGGGAGTAGTAGAAATACAGAGACAGCACTCGCTATGCAGCTGCCGTCTTTTTCGCTTTTGGATTTTTCAATACACACACACATACACATATATACGTTGTAGCTAAAGGTATATGTATAGGGGTAGCTACTCCCTCTCGCTCTCTGTCTCTTTCCCTCTGCGGTTTCCTTTCAGGGGTCGCGGTGCCCGTCGATCGCCGTTAGCCCCGCTGCCTTTTTGCTCCCGCGGCCGCCGCTAGGGCGCATCTGCGCGCACGCGCGCCCACGAACGTGCCGACCGACGTGCGACGGTGGGCCAAACGGTCGGTGCTCGGTAGTTCGAGGAAGTTGAAGGAGGCGTTGTCAAAAAGATAGAGAGAGACAGTGTGTAGGTAGAGATATAGGCATGTAAAGATCGTGCTTTTGTGTGTACGAACTAAAAGGAGTCGTTATATACCAATATACATATATACATAGAGCTGTAGAGGTTTGCTTTTTGCTGTAGAATATTGTTTTTTCTTTTTTTGTATTGTTTTTGAATAGATCACCTGTCGTCCCACCGATGAGCCAACCAGGTGATCTAAGGTGAAACGCATACGTAACATTATTTTTACTTCTTTGTTAAATTTAACGATTTTTATATACACAACTTTAGGTTCTTTATTTGCTCATTTGAGAATTCTCGAATTTTTTCACAGATATGAAAATTCTATTCTTTAACACCCTTTACAAAAAAAATACCAAATTATGACGGCTTGATGTGTTATAGCATTGTTGTGACAGACACTTTTACAGACGGCAAATCAATACATTAATATCAGTTTTTTTTTCTTTTTCCAAACCTAGAATTTTTATATACACATTTATGCACGTCAATTCTTTGAAAAGAGTCATCAGAATTGACGATTAATTTGACGAAAGTAAAATAAAAAGCACCAAAAGTGTCGAATTCAAGAAGTCGGGTAGGAGACAGTGGTGGAAGGGAGGTGACAAAGCTAGAAAAAACGAGAAAACTGGATCGCGATCGGGCGTTGGCGCTACACAGCAATACGCGTTTATAATATATGTACATATCTATATATATATACTGTTGAATGATGTAACCAGTGCGTTATGAATATGTAGAAAATAATGATAAAGGATGCGCGAGCGGCAGCGCGGGACAAAAGCCGCGTACATAATGATGCGCGCGCGTAGCCGCAGTAGTGAAGTCCCGTGCGCGACACGAGAGAGATGAGGCGTATTCCGGTCGCATTGTGCGCCGATCCCCGGTACGCCTGTATTACGTGCCTCAACTGCCGAACAGCGCGCGATACGAAGGTTTCTCCATTTCAGCGATCGCCTTTCGATTTTTTCCTCTCATGGATACACGCGCACATACTTATTATTAGATAAGCGAGGATAAGCCTTTTGCATGATTCTAGATACTAGTGCTTAGTTGAAGAAGTCGCTAGATATGTCTTCAAGACAAAGTTACAGAACGGTGTCGTTGTTCTACAATTTTTCCAGAAAAATCGGTAGGCAATCGCTTCGCTTCTACACTTCCACGCATATATATATAGAACAGATGGGTTAAAGAAAGAAGTGTATGTATGTATCGAACCCCTGGGCACATAATAAATTTCATGCGCATATATACCTTCCCGTGCAGCCGATACGCGCATTAACTTTTCGAAATTAATGCATCCCAGGTTGCTAGCGACGAACAACGAGGAGAATCGCGGTACCGACTTCCGGCGTGTATATATGTGTGTGTGTGTGTGTGTGTGTGTGTGTGTGTGTGTGTGTGTGTGCTCACGCGTGTATATGCTGTGACGTATACGCGTCCAAACAAATACCCCATTAATCGTGAGCTTTTTGCCACTGCCGCGCGATATGGAAGCGCGCTCCGCTGACGTTCTCGTTCGATCAAACGCTCCCATATCTATATATATGTGCGTATGTATGTATGTATGTATGTAAGTATGTATGTATGTATGTAGACATACCGGTCGCCGCGCTCGGACCTACGAGAGTTACGATGAAGGGGAGAGAGCGAATTGTGCGCGCGCGTATTTGTATATGTTTGTACGCTGGAGGACGAAAAAAAGGCCACGATAAATAAGAGCTCGGGAGCACAGCGCGAGAGAGGCGCAGCGCATCGAGGGCGTATATGTACGTATATATGTTATAGGTGCTCGGCCGGTGCCTTTTCGACCGGTAGCGCATCACCGGTGTCTCGATCAGCGGCACAGGAAGTGGGGACGAGGAGGTAATATTATATAGACGCGAGTACATAACCTAACAATATATACATATACACATTTAGCTTCGCGTGGTGGGTGCGACGCCCGTGAGCCGCGGTGCGCCGGGCGGGGGGGGGGGTGCGATACACCGCAGCGCACAAGAGGAAGGAAAAGCGAGCAGGCCGGCGCACATTTGTTGCGCGCGAGGGGTAGTGGAGGCGGGGCAGGGCAACGGAATTCGTGCCCATTGTACACGTCCTTGTAGACATTTTTGTGGGCATCCTGTCGGTTTTTGTGAGCGGTCGAAGGGTTATGCCCCTCGAGCCAATCACATGTATTCGGTTCTGGGATCATTCTTTTCAATATATATATATATATGGTATGTATAAACAAAAATTTCTCCTGAAGGCTAATTTTGTAATAATGCACTGGCGGGCACAGAGCGTGGATTTCCGAGAGGAAGGACGGGAAAACTTGATTGGGCGATTCAGCTGCGGGAAGGTACTAACTATGTGGGGGGATGAGTTCGATTGGAAAATGTGCTCTGCCGGTCCTCCATTAATGTCACTTTACATTAGGGTCTCGATCGCATGGACTAAGAATTAATGGAATTCGGTATTTGTCATTGATAGATGTATTATATCTTTTAATTAACCGTAAATTTTAGAATCCATAAGTTTTGCTAGATGCGCCCAAGAACAAAGTTTTTGAAGCACCAGCAGGAAGGAACAATTTACAATATTTTCAATGATTTTTGAGAGGCTTGAAGTACTTTTTTGGAATTTGATCAAATCTTTAACTTCAACAAAGACTTTTATTTTAGATTCCTCTAACCATCAGATCTTTGGGTAAAAAAATTTTATTAGCTGCAGTTATTATTCACATAAAAATGAAACCCTCGAAAAAACACAATTATATACCAAATGATGCGCTATAGTGAAGACAAGAGAAAATTTAGACATATTCATATATTATGATACTAATTGTTATCTGGTAAATTTTTTTGACTAAAAAATTGGAAAACTACAAATTTTGAATGTCTGTGTCTTCTTGATTCTTGACAGGATGTACCATATCGGATGTGTAAAAGAAATCGTGCTAAATCGCTGATTTTTAGATTAATGCATTACGAAAATTATTCCATAATCTGTCTATTACATGCAATTATCGATCCCGACTCGACTATCGCAGCCGGCGATCCGATAACTCACGAAGAAAAGAATGAATCAGCCGCCAAACATTCGCAACAAATCCGATCCGTTAAAGCATGTTGCACAATCCATCTGATTCAATAATAACCCTTGTGCAGGACCGCACAATGCCGCCAATTAGGTACCTTCTCATTCCACACACGCCCGCTGGATAAAAATCAGCAACTCTCTCTCTCTCTCTGGCTCCCCTCTGGACTCTCGCCGAGTCAACCGGCGCGCTCGATCTTTGCTCGCTATTATAATACACCGGCGTAATTCGGCTGCGCAAGGAGGCCGGTCAATGCAGCGCGCGGCGGGTCGCTCGCTCTCCATTACCGCAACGGGGGCGCGCGAATTACACGGGCACGGCACCGAGGCGCGCTATACAGAAGCGCGCCCGTCGATGGCGAGCGAGGCGGTCTCGACGGGGGGTCCGCTGGCCGGTCGCGTGCCCGCGCGGACAGCGAAGAGACGGGAAAAATTGAGTTTTTTTCTTTCGAGGTTCGTCAAAAGATTCTTGAAGGACGCAATGGAGGGATTGGAGGGAGAGTAGTTCATCGCGAGTGCGATATTCTCGAAACAAATTGCCCAGGGTACGTTTCGATATCGAAGCCGCTACGAAAATCCATCTTTTCCGATTTGCGCGGGGAGGCCTCGAAAAATCCCCGGATTCGTGCTCGCGATCTCATAAATATTTAACCTCATCACCCCCCTCCCCCCGGTACGCAAAGCTCGCTTCTCGTACAGTTTCGTCGAACCAGGCCGACGGGCCGCTCATTGAGTATGCATCGACGACGATCGACGCGGCGTCGCGCCCTGCGGGAGCCGCGCCTCTCTCTCTCTCTCTTCTCTCTCTCTCTCTCTCTCTCTCTCTCTCTCCTCTCTCTCTCTCTCTCTCTCTCTCTCTCTCTCTCACCCCCTTTTCTCCCATTCCGCAGGGATAAAGAAGCCCGAGAGAGACAGAGAGAGAGAGAGATAGAGAGAGACGGAGGGGTCTCCGCCACCGGCTCAGCGGCCTGCAGACGCACACTCAGAGATAAGTGTGTGTGTTTGTGTGTGTATAAAGCCGGCAGCCGCGCGCGAGCAGGCGATCAGCCCTCCTCTGCTTGCTTTTTGCTCGGCTTCTGTCACACACGAGGCTCATTAGCATTGTTAATGTATGCTCGGCAGAGAGGAGTGACCCACCGATCTGTATGTATATATATATACATAGCATCCTGCGTGGAATCTTGGCGCACGGAAGTTTTATGAGATTTTTTTACATATATATGTGTATATAAGAATGAGTCTGCGCGAGTATATATATACAAGAATATGAGGACGGAAGAAGGGGCACTGTGAGGCGCGCCACGGGAAGGGTGCGTAATTAACCGAGTGTAGTTTCGCTATACGTCAGATTTTTTGATCGTATGTAAGTATAATGCTTAAGACAATATGCACTTCCGCAAATATACAGCGGGATGATTTTTCGACTGATTTATGGCGTGAAAGAAGGAGAGATAGAGTTCATGACGGGCTGTAAAATAATGCCTATCTCATAAATATATGATATATGGAGTTTCCTCGAATTCCTTCGAGTTATATCGACTGGACACACTCTCGGGGGAAAAAAAAACTATAAGTATACAACATGGTTCCCACATTCCTACAATACGACGGCGAGTCTCTCCGCCCCTGCGATATTAGCATAAGCCACGAACTTTCGTAAATCCCGCTCGGAAAAAGGAGTCGGCCGAAGGTAGCGCATAGTTTAAAAAGTCGCTTTTATTACTCCTCGCCTCCTGCTATAGCATACGTATGAAATACTCAACGCTGCAAGGATAAGGCCGAAGACCCTGGCCCCCTTCTCTTTTTTCCCCGTGGACGGGAGACCCGGCCAGCGTATGCATTAGCATATACGCGGCCCGGCCCGCGTGCGCCGCCCCCGGGGGGATTCTAATTCTCGGAATAACGCCGCGATAGGGAATCGCGCGCCGCGGCGGTTTTTGCGCCCCGACAGGTGGCGCGCGGCGCGAGGGAGGAGGCGAGGGCCGCGATCGACGAGGCCGGCGAACGGGGATGAGCCGACGTCGGAGCGAAGGAGCGTCAGCTGCTCGCGACGTCTCGCGCGCGGTGCTGGCTCGCGGGCCGGGGCGAGGCCGGGCGTATAGCGTGCGCGCCGTTACGAGAGGATTGCGGAGAGGAAAAAGCGTTCCCTGGCGCGAGAATGTACGGCAGGCGTAGCGGTCGAAATGTAAGCTGCGCGTGCACGGGATTACGTAAAATCGGGACACGCGCGCAACCGATTACCCAATGCGACGTAACCTCCCAATAGTTATAATCATATATATATAGGTGTGCGTGTGTGGATTCAGAAACAGAGTATAGCAATCGTGCCTGGTTTTTCACGCGCTTACTCCGCTTCACGCAGAGTAGAGCTAGCACGTGATAATCGACGGGCTCGCCAATATATATATTATATATATGTCATCGTTAATTGTAGGCAGGAGCTGAGCGCACGCGTAGTCACAGCGTATTTTGGCGAATGAACCGTGTTTCCCCTCCCCCCTCCAACGCCAGAGCTTTGTCGGCGGATAAATTAGCCGCCTGGCGGCCCGCGCATGCCCTGCCTTTTACGGTGTTAATAAGCAAGGGAGAGAAAAAAAATTGGAGAAAAAATGTCGCGATGTTGATCTACGAAAGCGCGAGCAGGTTATTCGCGCATTTTTGCGCTCCGGTGGCACATATTTTTAATCAGTGCCACGTAATGAATTGCTCCCGTACGCGCGGCATTATGCGAACGCGAATTGAGCAGTACAAAATACATTGTCGTGGATTCCGGAACATTCATTCGTCTCTGTTGACAACGAAAAAAGCTGTACGGCGGTTTTCATTTGCCATCATAATATTAATATACCTGACGAGAGGTAAAAAGTAGCAAGTCTCCGTGGCTCTGCGGTAGAGTCCTAAACTGGGCACTTTACGTATAAGAGCCGATTCCTCGTCGATCGCAGTTTTCTCTCTCCTTCTCTCTCTCTCTCTCTCTCTCTCTCTCTCTCTCTCTCTCTCTGTCTCCTTCGGACGATAAAGACGTAGACATTGCGATCCACGCTCGGAGCTGGCACGCTCATGATTGTACAATTTCGAGTACAATCAAGCCGGCCGTTGGAGCCCAAGCGGTGTTAATTGCTATACGACCTCCGGCCCTCGTCTATCTCTCGCGTAAAATATTTTGACCGCTCGCGTCCCCTCCCCCGCGTTCTCTCGCCCGCGCACTCTCTTTCTCACCGCGGCGCGGGCGCTGGTACAGCGAGCCCGCAGTCGTGACTCGATTACCGCGCGCCTGCACAATGAAGCTCCTCTCTCTCCCTCTCTCGCCCCCTTGCAGCAAAACGAATCCCTCCGCGGGCGGGCATGTATACACACACACATACACACACACACACACACGTGCATGCACGTATACGCACGCGTATGCATAGATACTTGCATACCACATACATATACATGCATACGCATATACTTAACCGTACGTGCGTATAAGTATATTATACATATGCATAAAGACCTACACGTGTACATATAGCTCTCGTCTTTTGAGGTTTAGCGAACCCGCGCGCGCCCGCCCGCCGTATATAGTCGTATAATGAACTCGTTTTGACATGACGCCCCACGCTCCCCCCCCCCCCGCCACTATCCCCCCTCCCATTTGCCCCCTAGCACTCTTGCGCCCGCGCGCGCGCGCGCCTGGCTCTTTTGTTCATCCTTTCATTATACACACGTCGCCTCTTCCCCGCTCGCGGAATACGAGGCCCCGGGAATATTATCTACACTCGCGGCGCGAGAGAAAGAGAACCGAGTGGGGCGCTGGGAGGGACGGGGGTGGGGGGACGGAGTAAGACGGCCCCCAGACTTAGTTGATTAAAATAACTGTAAAGGCAGCTTTGATTGACGTATCAGCGGGCGAAAAATGAGAGGTGCGCGCCGCGGCGAGTCCTCTCCTCCTTTACCTCCGCCTCTCTTGCTCTTCCCCTCAGTCCCTCCGTGTACGTCTATCTGTTTCGAGAACGCAATGCTCCCCGGGCTATTGCGCAATCTTCGGGCAGAGAGAACGAGAGAAGGTGAAAGAGAGAGAGAGAGAGAGAGAGAGAGGGGGGGGGAGAAGAGACTGCGCGGGCTCGCGCCGAGGCGTCGGATCTTTTTTGCGCTTACGCGCATATACGCACGCGGTGTCTATGCAGATTGCCTTCTTTTTTTTCCTCGGAAATATCAAAGACAGAGAGAGATTGCCGCACTCGGCGCTACTTTAATGAAAATGTTATTTTAGAGATAAACACGAAGAGACAGAGATAGGTAGAGTGGTTGTTTCGCTCGTACGTATTCTGCATATAATTGGAGGGAATCACCTTAGAATGAGTGAAACAATAAGTCAATACAGCTACGGATCATGCAACGATTTATAGCTCATAATTCGGAAAATTACTCGAAGAACACGCCGAAAAAGTGGAAAAAATCGAAAAAGCTCGACGAATTAAAAAAAATTTTTTACTTCGCCTCCTCTTCCTTTTTCACGCTCTCATAATATGTCCTATGCTCTACCATTGTTCGTCGTGCTTGCCAGCCACTTGCTCACACGTGCGAAACGCGCCGTCGAATAAACCAACAGCTGGAGCACGCGGGAGCTTGCGCAATCGGGAGCTTGGCGAACGCGCGCGCGCCTGCACGCAGCCGAGAACGCAAGCGAGAGAGAGAGAGAGAGAGAGAGAGAGAGAGAGAGAGAGAGAGAGAGAGACAGTCAGCTGGCGCCCGAAGTGAAAAAAAATCGGAGCGCGACCATCGCTGCGGCCGAAGCTGCGGATTGTTTGGGACGATTCTATATACAAGCGAAAGTTTAACTGCGCGCAGTCGCTTTTAATTATAGCCTCGTATTCGGCTCTGCTATTTTACATCGAAATGCAAACATATGAGATAGATTTGCCAAGTGTCTCGTTTGGAGTTGTTCATGTTTTTTTCTTAAGTGTATGAGTTTAACTGTGCGCTCATATAATCATAAAAGTCAGAAAGGGAAATTTCATTACATTTTATTGTTACATATTGTTATTTTTATGAAAGAATTTTTGGTCGGGATAAATTGTTCAATCAAGTAACTGATTATTCTCAAAACTATTAAGACAATGTTTATTCCTATTTGTATAAATATTGTCCTGGAAAAATTAAAAATTAATTTTATAATCGAATTCAATTGTGTATTACTTCAAAAACGAAAATTTAAGAATACAATACATTCTTCTGTATCTATATAGTATCAAATTCTATTTAAAAACTATTGTTTGTAATACTCTTTTAGGAATTCTTTTTGACAGAAACGAAAAATTTAATTTTTAAGTTGTTAAACAAAAATTTCACCTTTCATTGAAGTAGTATTTTAACATTTTAGTCAGGCATCTGCTAAATTTTAAATAAACTGAATATACACTGTATTATATTACTATTCCAATTAAAATGAGATTTATAAACATTTTTAGATGGTCTCATTATATTGTTAGAGTGTGGCCTTACATTGTACAGCGATCGTTTATTAAAATTACTACTTAGAAGCCCCCGAATCTACATTCGTCATTTCTTGCATTCACTAACCGACCTTAAATATAAATAATTCATATTTTTATCGAACATGTATTGTTCAGCCTTCCCTCCTCCAAAATCGTTTTCTAAATCGCACTGTATATCTCAAAGTCGCAATTCTTCTCTTTGTTGCAGGTGAAAATCTGGTTTCAAAACAGAAGGAGCAAGTACAAGAAAATGCTGAAGGCCACGCAGCAGGGTGGCGGTGGCGGTCAGCACGGCAACCTCCTCGCCGGCGGCACGGCGCTGCCCGGCGGACCGTCGCCCCAACCCGGACAGCCCGGAGGGCTCATGCAAGGAGGTGGGTGTTAGTATATATATATATATAAATTTTGATATATAGTGCGTGTATTATTACGCGTATTCTTATTCGCGTGTAAAATTCATAGCATCTCGACTAATTCGCTACGTTTTTTTTTTGTTTTTTTTTTTCAATGCCATAGGAAAGTAAATAGGAATCGTAGGATTGCAATACTTTCCATCGAAACGTGCACTATTATTATATATACTAGTAAAGTACTTGTCTAAATTAACTTTCATATTTGAACAATGAAAGGCATTAGCGTTTCATTACTATGATTATTCATTGATTATCGCTTGGCAGACGCAACGAAAATATTAATTATACGCAATTGGCATTTAAGTGCATGTAATATTCGGCTTGGCGTTACGAATGCAGAATATTTTACATTATATAATTATATATTTGGCCTAATTGATTCTACGGCAATAAATCGATATAATGCATGAGCTTATAAGAGGTAGATTTTCATCACCTCTAAATATTATAATAAATGTTTACCTATCGAATGGAACATTGTGCACAGGCAGTAATTTAAAATACTACATGAATCGATCGAGAGAGAAAAATTGTAAATGCAACTAAATCTTTTTATTTGATACTTTACAATCAAGAAAAATAATATTTAGTTTATTTTACTGCATTGATAATGAATTTAACGAAACACTGCTAGAAATTAGTAAAAAGAATTATCGATTTACATAAATATGTGGAAACACTATTGATAAATGAATGATTTTTTTCTGACAGACATAATATTAATTAAAAAACTTTAAAACACAAAAGTAGTCGACAATAAAGTAATCGTAAAAATAGCCATCTTTTTCACTGTGTTGTCTTACTGCAGTTTACAATTAAAAAAAAGAAATATATTAATTTAATGGCGAATAAACAATGTAATCTCCAACGAGCGACGTCGCCCTTTTGGTTCTCTGTTCCACAGGTGGCGGCAGCTCGGTATCGGGCAGTCCGACGACGGGCTACCTCGGCGGCATGGGCGGCGGCCCCGGGGGCCACACCCCGGGCAGCTCCAGTCCCGGCAGCGACATGTCGCCCCAGCACAACGAGAGCCCGCCCGCGCCCGCCTGGCCCGGCGAGATGAAGCACCATCCGCACCCGCACGCGCCGCCGCACAGCCATCACCATCCCCACACGCCGGGTCACCATCCGCCGCCCCCGCCGCCGCCGCCCCACCACGCGGGCTACATGCCCCAGTACTCCTGGTACCAGGCGGATCCAAACCCCGGATTGCTTACGTAAGGTTCTGCATTACTCGAAGTCTACGATACACCTTGCATGCGTTACCCGTGCCCCTGTCCGTGTCCCTCCTCCCTGCATGATTTACCTTCCACGAACTTTTCGTCAGCCCCCCTCTTTCTCTTCCTGCTTGGATTACATTCCGTTTTTCTTTCATTCTTTCTTTCCTTTTTTTCGTTTTTTCAAAAGGGAGATCCGAGATAATTGAACAATTTGTACCGAGGACGGGCAGTAAAGTGAATAAAGTATAATTATATCACATATACGGAATTAAAGTCAGCATTAATTTAAAAGAGGGATTCGATTGTTAAAAGAATTTTGCAATCCGAGCACCCCGTCTGAAAAAGTCTAGAATAACGACACCAAGTACTATACAAAATTTTTTACAATTTTTTTTCCTTCGCTTGATCATTAGAAAAATTATTTCTCTGAAAAATTCTAATTCTCAAATTCCTATTTTCACTGCTCCTATTCTTGCACCTTATGCAAACCCCCAATTCATGCACCAGGATAGGCCTCCCATGTGATATTTGGACAGTAGCTTAAAACTGCACCCCTACGGCACGGAAAAGAAAATGGTAAAGATATTAGTCCGACACACTCTTTCGATGCCCGAACGGAGCGAGCTTCACGAGCTGCCATATTAAAGCTCCGACACTCGAGCCAACCCCCGCCCGTCTCTATTACCGACCAAGCCGTTAAAGCGCCGCCCCGCCGACGACCCGACGGAGCCCGGAAGGACGCAATTCGTTACCATATTTTTCCGTGCTTATCTGTTGCAGGGTCTGGCCGGCGGTTTAACGAAGCCGCCCGGAACGCCATCACCATCTCATCTTGGGAGCCCGAGGTTGAGTTTGAATGAAGCCCAAGGAGCGATGATAAAAGGGGCCGCTGAAACGGGCGGCCCGGCCCTGGGACAAGAGGAGGACGGCGAACCGCAGCTGTAGGTGTGATCTCGCGACGAGGCCGCGACGGGTCCGCGCTTATTTACAAATAAATAGTTGAGCCCGGCGCGACGCGAGGACCAGTCTGTCGCACGGCGAGGGGGCGGGGAGGGGGGCTTGGGAGGACGAAAGCGAACTCCTCGCCCCCCCCCTCCCCGGGCCGGATGATGCGACGAGTCGATGTACAAAGCACTGCTGATGCGCGAGCAGGGGAATGGGAGGGAGGGACGGAAGCGCGTTTTTCGCGCTCTAAATTAAATTATCCGCTTTCGTGTTGGGAGAGGTCGCATTGCGAGGAGGCTAAAAGCTCTCTCTCTCTCTCTCTCTCTCTCTCACGCCCTCTCTCTCTTCTCAACTCTCTTTCTATATAAATATAGCTTTATTTTTTGCTCCTCGCGAGGGCGTGATGTGAAACGTTATAATATATATATAGTGAAAGAATTTCGTCGTCTAAGATTATACATCAATATCTCGGAAAAACTTTTCTCCCCTCCCCTCGCTGCGCGTGAACGATAGCCGATTATACCGACGGTACATCTGCATGATTGCCGTAAAATTCGTTAGAAATTCGTGTGGTTTTATGTAGGAACAAAAAAAGACGTAGCGGAAGAAATTACACGGGCCGAAGTCCGATAGTTTGCGGATTACGGAATACGGACGAGAGGGCCAATCGTGTCAGGTGCGCTGCCGGATTATAATAAAACTCGTGGAAACTTAGATGAGCTTGTATGAGGAAAGTGACTCCGGGCTGCAGCGTTGCCACAACGCGGAGACCTCCGAATTGCTCGCTCGTGACTGCCTGTAAATTCCGCGGAATTTAGAATAACCGTGTCTCTCACGGTTGCGTCAATCTCTCCTTCTCTCTCCCTCTTCTCACTTTCTTCCTTTGAAAAGCGAAATCCCGCGAGTGTATAATGACATTTTCGTGAGCCTCCTCTCCGATGTCTCGCTCGCTGTGGCAACGCCCCCCTCCCCCCGGCCCGCTCACCGCGCCATCGGTCCGTCCTCCTCCCGAGTCCGCGGAGAATGACGCAAGCCGACGGAAACTGCGACCGTCGAGCACTTCGTTCGCCGCGTGCAGGTCGACGGAGAAGGATAGGAGCACGAGGAGAGGGGGGGTTGAAGAAATCTCGCTACTGCCGAATGATATCGAAGGCGCATGCAAAATGCACGCGGCAATGGGAATGCACGGGATTATACTTATGGGGGGGCCGCGAGATCGTTAATAATCAAAATTGCCGACAATGACGAACTTCCGCGATAAGGGGCTGCTTTCGTCTCCCCACGTTGTATCTGTCGAGTCACGACGACGCGCGACGCAACGTGGAAACATCGAGGCAACAACGGCTTTTGTCAACAGGTTTTTGACCACAGTTGCACTTGTTGCCGGCCATGTATACGTAATATGCAGCAAACAAACAACGACTTTTCTGGTCCGCGACTCCATTATGTCATGTATACGTGTATAATTCAAATGTACATACACAAGCGCAAATGTGTGTATATATATATATATATATATATATATATATATATATATATATATATATACCCATTGTCCCTATCTTTCATTGCATAACGGCTATCTATTCCGCTGTTTTCGTTTACGCGACGCGTTGCACAAAACACGTTTCTTGAAATTTGATGGAATGAACAACAAAAATACGCGATGAACAAAAAAGATGAACAGAGAGAGAGAGAGAGAGAGAGAGAAAAAGGAGAGGGAAACAGACATACTGAGTCAGAATGTCAGAATATACATGTTTTATGCAGCATAGGGAAGAAAATTAGGAAAAAGTCTCGTCGTCGGTGACCTAAATGCACGTTTGTACAATGATAGCTTGCTATTGCTTTACTGTACAGAGATCTCTTTTAGCCGATTCAGTGCTGCCTCGTTTCGTATACATCTTTTAGGATCCGTGATATATATAAACAGAGAGAGAGAGAGAGAGAGAGAGAGAGAGAGAGAGAGCTCGCGTGTTCCTCGTCAAATTAGGCTAAAATTTCCGTGATTCGAGAAGTCACCTCGAAATCATTGACGATCGGGCAGGACATGCCACTGCCTCAACATCACTGACTCGGATACGCGAAGAATTACGTGCCGGCGAATTCGGCGAAGGACTCGTCGCCTCGGCTGAGCGTCGGACCGTACGTTTCGAAACAGCGCCACGAGTCCCTCCCGTGCAGCCGCGGCAAACGAGCCAGCCGAGTGGTCGATCGCGTCGCGCGAACCGCGCCCGCGCATTGTAAGATAATAACAAATTACGAAGAAAGAATAAAAGAAACATTGCTCATCGCGAATCCCGCCTGTAAATCGTCGAGCGAATTGGACGCGGCGTTCGCGCGCATTATACATAAATGTACTGTAGGAGAATAAGTGCGCGACTCGATTATATAGTCGACACTGCGAAGTCGACGCCAAGGAATCGCGAGATGTATTTGTATAAAGTTGATTGTATCGGAGACAGGCGGCGGCGTCCAACAGTGCCGCCGCGATCGTTTGTAAATCGGCCCCACGGCGGAGGCCGGACGTACGCGAGGACATTGTTTCGGTGCAATAAAATAAAATTAAAAACAAAAAAAAAAAAACAAAAACAAGCGAAGGGGGAAGAGACGAGGAGGGGCCCGCGGACTCGCGAGCGCGCGTCAGCGGCGACTCTTCAGTTCCTATAACGAAACGTGGCCGAGTCGAGAGCGAGCGAGCGTGTGTGTGTGTATGTGTGTGTGTGGGGGTGTGTGTGTGTGTGTGTGTGTGTGTGTGTGTGTGTGTGCGCGCGCGCGCGCGGACATGGAGAGGATTGTGTTTTATGTATGCGCGCGCATGGGGCTGTATGTGTGTGTGCACCTGTGCTTGCAGGAGGGAAATGCAGTCGCGCTCGGGAAAAATATAAGGGTGCCGCGAGACGCGCGAGTTATATCTCCTTCAAAAGCAGAGCGAGCGGGCGAGCGGCCTCGAGGGAGGTAAAGAAACGGCGAGGAATAAAGAGAGTCCGAAAGAGATAGAGAGGGGGGGGGGAGACAAGCAGCAAGAGTCGTAGAATTTTAATATATATGCATGTGTGTATATATATATATATATATATATATATATATATATATATATATATACATGCGTTACTAGTTTCCGACAGCGAATGCAAGGGAAATCGATTCGCGAGAGAGGCTCTCATTTTCCGTAATAAAAGTAATAAAAAAATCGCCGCGTGTGTACATATTGTGTGTAGAGATATATACGACGATGAGCGGAGCGAACATCCCCCTCCTTCCTCCCCTCCCGCCGTCCCACCCCCCATCTTTAGCGAATAAGTTGTAAGTGGATCTGTGTAAAATATAATTATATTGTGATAAGAATGTAAAAAAAATGATAATAAATAAGAATAAACAAAGTATACAATATGTGAAGTTGGACAACAAAAAGAAAAAATTATGCAAAAAAAGAGAGAAGATTTTAACGTATAAAAATGTTGCGCGCGAGAACGATTATTTAGGGAGGGGGAGGGGATAAATCGTGCGTCTATAACGTTCGAGTGTGCGTTGTTTCCTTCTCCCCTCCCCGCAGTTTATCGATTTTACCGAGAAAGCGATGAAAAAAAAACACAAGAACCTTGTATGAAATATAGATTGCGGATGGAAAAAAAACTAAAATACCTTAATTATTATTAATATTGTATAAAATATGAATAATATAAACTAATTAATTCAATTTAAGCACGTCGAAAGAGTTATTTTCTCTACAACTTACCCTTAAACTTATCCAATTCCTTATATCTTTCCGTTGGACTTTGTTCGCTAAAAATTGGACGTTGGAAGACGGGGAGTCCGTGAACCAGAAAACTAGCAGCAGTCATGTGACAGGTAAGTCCGTTCGCTCGACATTGTTGATCGGATAAATATAATCGCAATGTATATCGAGTTAACTATGTAATATATATATATGTATAAAGTTCTGCATCCATATTCGTGTCCGATGTTATACATGATCCAACGTTCTCATATAGCGATCGATATGAAACGTGACGGCTTGCATAATTCACGCACGACCATGTGCTCACAAATCCGTCATTACTTCAAGAGAAAAGGATATATTTATGTATACATATGCTCTCCAGAAACGAATGCGAGAATATTCACACATTTAAAGTTCATGTTCATTTGTTGGAGAAGTTTAGAAGTTCGGATTTCTTCACGTAAGATAAGTATATACACTTACTTATATCATAAGTAAAGCCTGTGCACTCGATGAATAAGTGAAAACATACTTAGAATAATTGAAGAATTGTAAGGAGAAAAAAAACCCTAAAAAATCAATTACTCATTCAATGAATACGCATGAGTGAAATTAATAAAATGTTAAGCTGACGATTGGACTTTTCAAATCAAACAATCTCCCGATATTAATAATTAAAAATCATTGAGTTTTGTTGCTTTGAGATAATATGCGAAGGATGCGGGGCGGGACCCAGTCAGCGATTCTAGAACTGACAGAGTGTGCCGCAATTCTTAATATAGAAATAATGCGAACAATTTATTCACAATCTTCGAGCGACTTATTCGCGTTCTCGTACCAGAGATGAAAAATTCCTTAACATAAGTGTATCATTCGTTTATTGACAAGTAAAATCAGTTACTCAGTGTCAGCATGGTATAATCTACATAAATAAAGACAGCTTGTGGCCATTGCAAAACGAGCCGCTCTAAAGTTATTACCGTCAAATCGCTCGGACGAACTGCACGCCCCCGCGATTTTCCGACGTCTCGAAAAGACTCGCTTCTCTGTGCATAATGCCATCATTCGCCGCGAGAGTTCCGAGGGGGAGGGCAGGACAAGGTCCAATGTTTGGCAGTACGGGCGCGCACGTGGCCATAAGCTGGGAAGCTCCTCGGTTCCGGGAAACGGAGACTTCCGGAATCGGGTGAATTTCACCCCGGCCTCCCCTTTACTTTTCCGGTGTCGCGCATCGGGGGATGAGTTATTACGCTGACAGCCACCTGTCCGCCTCTTTGTGCAGAGACAGGGCCCGCTCCACTTTCGCCCGCGCGCGCTCGTCTATTTCTATAAGCGTTATAGAGAAGCGACAAGGCGCGCTACGACCCGAGCGACTTTACACTCATGTATTATTTACATATATCTGATTGTTCCTGGGGACAAAAAAAAAATTGGCCATGCTCGGTCGAGACGGTGAATTATACGTATATCTATTGATAAAGTGCAGCGATGCTGGTAAACCCGAAAAATAGGTACGAATTTAAGTCCGATTATATAGATGAGTTTTTCCTGGTTAATTTAAGCTCAATGAAATTCCCTAATCTGATTTTCAAATTTCAAGCGCTTTGTGTCCGAATGTTGGAGCAATTACAGTAATGACTAGTTAGACACTAACAACACATCAGCGTACGAATCGCGATTAAGGTATTATCCGTAGTAAACGCGTATTATTTTCGCCGACACTCAAATAATATACATATATTTTCATAGTAGGTAAATAACGTTCGCCTGGAATAATAATAATAATCTATGGAAAAGTAATACCGGGAGTTATTATTGATTATTTTCACATATAACCACCCTATTTCATGTCTTCTCCGTCGAGCGTGTGTAAATCTGTCGATAGAACAAGTGTACGTATAGCTACTATGTGAATAATATATAATAAAAGACATCAGTTAATCTTACGTAAAAGCCTCTCTATACTATATTCTTTCGATGATTTCACGAGGTTTGCGTAGTGAATACTAATAAAAACCAAAAGAATCCCATTAACTTGTAAATTTACATATAAGAAACGGAGGAAATCGTTTAAGCATTTAGTTATAATTATGATAATACCACTGTTTTGTGATTTAAGTAATGATTTTGTTAACGTATTTACTCAGGTGGATATGTTTTCAATCAGCCTATATTGCCTGTCATAACATTTGTTACAAGCTTTCTTTATTTAATTTACCGCAGAAACTTTAAAAGAATAGCATGAATAAATAAAATAATTTGCGGACAAATGAAACGTATCTAGCCACTACACACATACGTACATACATACATACATGTATATATATATATATATATATATATATATATATATATATATATATATATATATATATTCATTTCGAATAAGACATCAGAGTCAATAGATTAAACCACTAAAATGTCGAGCAATGAATAGAAATGACCAACAATAAGTTCCTGGTCTGCGGAATCACGCACCGTCGATCCCCGGCGAATACCTTAATTCGGGATATATATATATATATATATATATATATATATATATATATATATATATATACCCGAAATCCATAAAATCGGGCAAAAACAAGTGTCAAGTTCCACTCTCGGGTCGCGCACAACCACCACTTCCGACGCGCATTGTCCGTATACGTATATACAAACATCGAAGAATAGGAAAAAAAGAAGGGAGAGAAAAAAATTTATCTCTCTCCATCCATCTCGCTCTTCTCCTCAGACATAGGGCGAGCCGCGCGTATAAAGAGAACCGCGGGAATAATAAGAGGAAGACAACGACGCATCGCAGAGAGGCAAGAATAAACACTAAGCGAGCACTCGACTGGCAATCTTTTTGTGAAGGGTGAACCCGGAGTGCGTGAATGCGGCGCCTACGCCGTTTGAGAGGTTGAGAGAGAGAGAGAGAGAGAGAGAGAGAGAGAGAAGAAGCAGGGCGGGGGCGATCAGACGACTTCGCATTGTGGCCCACGGTGCGCTTTGTACATGTGTGTCTATAAGAGCTCCTCTCGCGTGAGCGGCCTCCTCGAGAAAGGTACTTTCTCTCTCTCTCTCTCTCTCTCTCTCGCTCTCTCTCTCTCGCTCTCTCTCTCTCTCTATCTATCTATCTTTTTATATATGGATTTATCTATCTCCAGCTCACCCCCAAAATAACCACGCTCGCGTCTTTTATACCGTTTCGGTTTGGCCGCGCGATCAGGTAAAACTGCGGGATCTTCCGATTCGTACATATAAACCGGATCGGATGCGGGACCCACGGAAAGATGGCTTCTCCTCATTGTATCGCGGGAAGGGCACTCCCGCTCGTGCACCAGCGAGATCTTTTTTCTTTACATTGATCGGACCATTGAGACAGGGAGATAAGCGGGAGCGTTACCTGTGGGTCTGTTCTGACGATAGAAATGCGTTAGACCTATGCCGGGTTACGGTCAACAGAGTAGGCTCACTTATGACAAATAGGCTATTGATTCTTTACAATGCTGTAAAGAATCGCTGCAGAGAAAAATGTGTACTGATATATGCAGAAACTTAGTCAACTGCGTTTTGTCGAATAAACTTCTTAAAATTTGGATTGTAAGTAACCATTTAAATTAATCGACATGATTAACAAAAAATTAGTAACGTAAAAATATTTATTTGTTTTATGAAATTATATTATAATAATTGCAGTTCGAAAATAGAGTAACTTTTTATAATAAATATATTCATTTAATTAGAATCATTTATTGTCTATACGAACCCAATGAAAGTTCATGAAGAAATAGGTATCATTCAATTGATTCTCTGTATTTGGGCGAAGGGTTCAAGCTTCAAAAATGTTGTTCCATCACAATTTTCTTTTCTACAAAAAAAATTAAATAAATAATCGTAAAATATATGGAATTAAAAGTTACAACACAAAAATTCATAATGAAATTCGAAAAGAATATTAGAAGGACAAATAGCCAACAGCAAGTAAGAATAATATTTGAAGTAACTATTGATATCGTCGTTGTTATAAAGGAATGAAATGGTATTTTTTGTTTCAACAATGATAAGTGAATTCTTTTTAATATATACATATTTATGTATATATATATATATATATATATATATATATATATATATATATATTATATTTATATATACACAACGAAAATTGATATAATTAATAGTTTTGACGCGATAGCGAATTTTAAAATGTAGTTCCCATATACACATATCAATTAAGAACGGTGTGAAGTGCCTGAGCGCACGTGCTACAAAATAAGAGTCTTCTTTATATACATATATTCATACATACATACATACATACATACATACATACATACATACATACATACATACATACATACATACATACATACATACATACATACATACATACATACATACATACATACATACATACATATATATATATATATATATATATATATATATATATATATATATATATATATATAAGTACAAACAACCTCAACCGCGAAAATTACTCAAATTATTTTAATGGCTATATAGCCGCATCACCGCGCAACGGTAGCCCGCTGTCCCCATTCAGTAATTTTTTGACTGTGTATATACACGAAAGTCTGACTCCTTTCATCCCAGGACTAATTTACTATTATGCTCTCGACTTCTATATATATATATATATATATATATATATATATATATAGATCGAATCGCCTCTTGCCTCACAAGACAATCGATTCCGGCCTACGCGTGACGCGCGGACGAGAGCAAAATCGAAACTTATCGCGCCGCGCAGCGTTCGAGCGCGCCCTCCCCGACCCTTGGGGATATTCACAGCGACCCTTCCCCCTCGCATAAAGGGCGAGAGAGAAAGAGAGACAGAGAGCGCCGCTGCCACAAGTACGCCCGACCAATCGAGCTTATCGGGGCCTGGGATCGAATCGCTCTCGCGGAGTGATATAAAGGACGGTACTCGACTCTCGGCCGCCGAGCAATTAGTCCCATTTAACCCGCCTCGGATACGGGGCTCTGTGCACGATCTTCGCCCAGTCTCGGGCATACACACACATACACACACATACACACGCATGCACGTACTGGCTGCGCGGTTTCCGTTCGGATGGCTCTACTTTTCATGGACTTTTTTTTTCATATATACCAGCGGCGCGCGAGACGCGACGAGAACAGACTATGCCATACATCGTTCGTTAAAGATTGTATCGATGAATTATTATTGGAAGTACACGTAGATGTCCTAGTTTGTAAAAGTTGTGTTCGTTCGTCGATTTTGTCTTGCAATATTACAGCTTCCTGCCCGCTTTCTTCTTTACTTAGAAATGAAAAAAGTGGAATAAACAAATAAAAGAATTAGTGCTCTTAACACCACACGTATTCACTAAAAATAACAGCAGTTAATGCCCGCTATTCTAATACTATACGATTACCACATTATATGGTGAATACTCTACTGACTTCTACCGGTAGCATTTTCAGAACCAATAGGTTCTTTTGTTGACTCATCAAAAGGAGAATCGGTAACAACCAGTTTTACGTTCTTCCAAAATGTATCTTTAACTACAATTATTAAAGCTTGCTGCTCTATGAGTTTTATCAATTTAAAATTAGCTTCAACGATTCAAACAAAACGCTATGGAGAACACCTGGACGTTCCAGATTGGTCATCAATTTTTGTGTTATTAAGATTTATCCCAAAATTATAATCGTGAAGTATTTATTTCTTTGTAATATATTTTTTACCAAAGCAGCTAAAAATTAAATTTAGGTGTGATTTTTGAATTTCGGACGAGAAAATAGTAGAGATATCGATTTTTTGTTTTATTATAACGTTAATATTAAAAGTTTCACAGGGACACTGTGTTGTCTTTCCTTTCCCCGCACACACGCTGATCTTTGAAATTCGCAAACAAGACCAGTTTGTGTATCGTTGCATAAGGATGTTTGATACGACCAAGGCTTTTCCTGCGCGATAATACGGATAGTAATTAAAAGTTAGATATTTCTGACACTGTTTTCGAGCCAAACAATGTAAAATTGACCTGTCAGCTATACACATTGAAAATTTTTGCATTACTTATCAGAATCCGATAAGAACTAGTTTGTAAAAAAGATATAACGACATTTGAGTAGTATTTAATTACTTCGGAATAAGTTTATGTTAGCAAAGAAAATGCAAGCAAACGCACCTGAATATTTCGAAGTACATGCACTTCTGTGCTATGCTTAGTCAATACCAACAAGTAATTATCGTTTAATACCGAAAAAAAAATAGCCAGTGTTATAATCCCAATAACGTTCAGATACGAGCAAAGTTCTAATTTAATTAATTTTTTAGTTTTCAGTTGGGCAAGGATGACAATTCGAGATAAAACGGAAAGGCTATATATTGGATGTAAATTGAATAAATTTTCATTTCAGGTGATTTACTTTTAATTAATTCGATAAAACCGAATGTCCGACTAAATAATGTATTTGTTTTATACGGGATGATAATGGATTTAATCGAAACTGAGCTCGAAAATACTCACTGGTGGTCATTAGTCCTTGGTAGTATGAGTAGTCCGTAATTTAATCATATCGAGACCACTTTGACTCGAAAATAATTCCTAAACGAAATAATACAATTAAATCCGAGCCATCAATTTTTAATCCGTCAAAGTTTAATCATCGCCTCGAATAGAATAAAGTGCGTATCTGGCCGGCGGTTTGGGGCTTCTCTCTTTCTCGCTCTCTTACCCCCCCCCCCTCTCACTCTCTCTCACTCTCAACGGCTAAAAAAGAGGCAATCGAACAACGGCCCCGTCTCCTAATTCATAGATATCAACTGTCGGCGTAGAGATTCTCGTTTTGGGGGGGAGGGGGCAATTATCACTTAACTCGAATTAAATTTACTGCGCGTCGCCGCAACCGCCTCTGTCGGTATATATGAGCGCGTGAGAGACAATGCCGGAGCGGATGGAGTAGATGCTACTTGATTATAAATGCTTCGAGCCAGGCGCGGTTATGCAGTGCGCGCGAGAGCGAAGGAGTAAAAGAGAGATAGAGCGAAGGAGGCGGGGAGGATTTAGGGGGGTGGCAGCCGAGACGCAATCTCGAATGACTTTTAAGACGCACGACGACGACGAGGATGATTTATCGAATGAGCTTTAAGCGGACTGGGACTGGATTGGCGATGGGCCTGAATTAATTCATATGCCTCCTTCACACGAATCTCGGACTGCGCCCGCGTACGCGCTGAAACGCATTAGGTGCACTTAGCGCGTAAATAGATTCATATATATATATATATATATATGTATATACATGAATGACAAGCCACTATAACTACCTTCTACGCTACTGACGAACATGTATATGTATACTGAATGTGCAAAAGAGATATTTTTAGCCAAGTGACGGGGACGAAGTTCATCGAGACGCGTGAAAACCAAGTTTGGTGTGAAAAATGTTTTTTGAGCCCTGTACTTTATATATCCTCTAAAAAGTGATTCCGTGAAAAGTGGACGACTGCTAAAGGCAATATAATATATAATCAATATTCATGATCTAAATATGTAACATCAGCGAAATATCAACTCTTCCTTTATATCATTGCGTAAAGAACAGTGTTTACAATCTAAGGTATGGATGCCTCCAACAACAAGTAGTGCCATTTATTTCGAGATGAGTACGACAAATCATTACTGAGACAAAAAGTAGCATATTTCGTAAAGGCTACAATGACGGATCAAAGAATTCAGGAAAAGTTTTCGGGGACATAGCCTCGACGAATGCTAGAATTTTTTTAATAATTCAAAAAGTTACAAAGTATACTAGTGCCTTCATCGAAGATTAAATTATGATGAGTCGAGCTGATATTACATCATACAAGAATGTTAGTCCCAAAGCCATCTGAAAAGTTATTCCCAAATTCATCTCGAAAACATTCCTCATTCTCGTTCAAGCAATGAGGTTTATGGCAAAGTATATACATATATATATATATAGCAAAGCCGCACCTGTATCCCCATGCCGCACATCCTCCAGACCACAACCGTCGTAATAAAATCAAGTCCGGACGCTAGAAAACACGAGATTATCCTGTACTTCATCTGCAACGTGCGCGGGATAAAGCAGCCCCCGTCGCGCTCGAGGGCGCGTGCGCGCAGAATCGTCGGACGGGGCTCCCTCGAAAGGGCACACAGGGGTGGAGGCAGGGAGGGTGTCGCAAACGGCGCGCGCCCGGCTCGTGTTCTTACACGAGGGGGATTATTCGCGCTATTCCGCGGAGGGCGTGTCGAGCTCCGCGTACAGGGTGAGTGGGCGGACAGGGGGGGGGAGCTGTCGGCTCGTTTGGCCGGCATTATCGCCAGCGCGACAGGACGCCCCAGCTCCCTCCCCCCGCCCGCGATACGTAGTATTGCGCGACGCGCGTCCTCGTCCATCGCCACGGCTCGCTCGACCGCCCACGCGCCCGGCTGATGCTGTACACCATCGACGCTGCACGCGTTTCTTCTCGCGGCCGCGTGTCGGTCCGGTGCGGACAGTACGGTGTTCGTGGATTTTCTCCTGGGGGAAGGGGGGATCGTTCGCTTGGGGCGATTGGGGAAGGGCGAAGAATAGTCGGTTGCGGATTATTAGCGTAATTTGCTTAATCGAGTTGCGTGGGGGATGAAAGACACAAAGCAGATACTTCGAATTAGGTATATGTATATATATATATATTAGTGTCGAGTTTTCTTTGTATGAATGACACATACAAGATTACTCAAGTTCGTGTGATATTTTACTTTTACGATACCACTCATGAAAAATAGTTATTTTAACAATATTCAAAAGCCTGTATGTTGCAAAAATTATTAAATCTAGATTTTAAATAAATATTTAATATCTTCAAATAGTCTAGGATTTACTATTAATATTCCAATATAAAAAACACGTGAGAAAAAATTATCTGAATTGATTTGAATATTTCGCAGCAGAGCCCATAGGATTTTCAAAAATTTTGTTGTCCTGAGCCACCACGTAGATGAACTATAGTTTCTTCCGGATGCATTTATTACTTTTTGAAAAGAAAGTTTTTATCGCACTTTGAAAAAAGGTAAAATCAAGACAAATATTGAGGAAATCAAGCTCAACAATGTTGCCAGAAACTTTTTTAATGAAAAATATGATAAAAATTTCAAGCAAAAACAATTTTTCATGATCGCCGTTCGTATATGTTTGAATTAGCTACGCCCTTACGGAACTCGCTCAGACATTTTTAATTGCGTGTGTTTCATTAAGTTTTTAGCCAAGATTAATTATGATAGAATAATAAATAATATAGATAAATATAAAATAATATAGATAATAATAAAAATATACATTGTATCGTTATGAAAATACGAACTAACATTTTACTGTTCTGCAGACTTATAACCTCGTTAAACTGATTTATCTCATCTTTCTCTACTATTAAAAATTTCCTCCTCTTTCTCTGACTCTCTGTCCTTTAGAAATTATCCGAAACTTCTTCACCCTATGGCATCTGCGTAAATTTGAGAGTGGGTGCAGATATGCAAATTGAAACACTGCGGCAACATCCTCAAATCGATGATTCATCAATTGCAGTTCCAAACCGCCGTACGATTTGCACGCTGTGCATTCTATGCTAAAAAACCAGAGGGTTGTCACGACCTTTAACCGCCGAGAGTCGATTGTATTTTCAGTTAACTTCTGGTATCTCATAAAACGAATTGAATTTGCATATGACTTTATGCTTCTACGAAGTGCAATCTGATCAGAAATTTTGTTTGAGTTGTTTCATCAATTGGATTGAAGCATTCAACATTACATTTACATATATATTTACATTACTACTGAGAAGATCCTCACTATATCATCAGATAAATCGATAATAAGATTTTTTAAACAATTGACGAACGTAACAAATTGATTTTAATCCAGTCGGAGTAAAAAATATTCTTCTCAGTTTAATATTTATTTCCAGGAATAATACACGTCTATTCTTGGAATCTCCTATATCGATAATCGACACAGAGAGAGAAACAGAGTACGATTTTCATATCCTCGTAGCAATCGTCCGTTTCTCCTTTTTACACTTTCCGAACGAAATCCCCAGCGCGGGATTATTTGTTTGAAACCAAAGAGGACGGAACGTGACGCGATGCTCGGCGTCCAACTCGATCCCGTTAAGAGCGCTCTTTGCGTACCCGCGTATACTGGCTAAGCATTTGTCGGTGGTGCGTTGCTGCGCGGCACGCCTCGGTCACCTAGCCGCCCCCATAAAAGCCAAACTGACGGCCTATATATATATATATATATATATATATATATATATATATGAATTAGCGCTCTCCATATATATGTACATATTCGGGCGCGTAGGTGAGCCGGCGTATATGGGTGATACGTGGTGTATGTATGTAAGCACACGCCGCGCGCCACCGGGCCACGTGGCTGGCGTAACCCTTGCAAGGTACATACGATCCGCTGGGCGGGGTTCGCCTCCTCTCTTTGCGAACGGCGTATGTACGTTCGCCGCGCGCCTTTGTGTCGGTATACGTACATGGCGCATAACATACGCCACCTGGACAAGTCCGCGGAGACGGAGGCAGAGAGAGAGAGAGAACAAGAGAGAGAGAGGGAGAGAGAGGGAGGGAGAATTTTGTCGTTGCAACCTTCGTATCGAATTCGTCCGTGTGTATATATATCTATACATATAATCACGTCCATGTATACGTGATTCACCCCTGTGCCTCGCTACCGGCGGCTCGACCCACCACCCCTTCAATGACATATTTGAGACCCTAAGAAGCACAAGACTTTCGAAGCTCCGAGTTTATTAAGGGACAGGAGAGAATTGCGATCGTGCGTATTATACAATCCCGAGGTGTATATATATATATATATATATATATATATATATATATATATATATATATATATATATACATACACACATACACACATATAATGTGTACAGAGCGCACGCGGCTGGGCACGAAAGGCGCGCGTGAGAAAATATTGACTCTTATATATTAAGGGCTTCTCTCCTTCTCCCTCACTCCTCATTCTTCTCGACTTCTTTATCGGAAAGGAGGCCTCTGCGAAGAAAGAGACCGAAGCGGTTTCTCTGGGCTCGGGCGTTTTCTTCTCCCCGCCCTCCTTTACTTTGAGAAGGCACTCTGCCGATGCATTGTATTGATACTGTGTGTGTGTGTGTATGTGTGTGTATATATAACTCTTGAACACGAGTGTGGGCCGCGCGCTTTATAAGTATATTAGGAGACCATCGGGCTGACGAAAAAATCGCGCGCCCCGGCACAATCGACGACGCGCGCACTCGAATCTCTGTGCATTCGACCAGGTATTTTATATATATATATATATATATATATATATATATATATATATATATATATATGCATGTATGTATGTATGTATGTATGTATGTATGTATGTATGTATGTATGTATGTATGTATGTATGTATGTATGTATGTATGTATGTACAGACCCACGTACGTATCTGTAAGAGGCTGTTCTCAGGAGGTTTCTATATAGCAAATCGGCCTACTTTGTTGCCGCTGCACACGCGTGTAAAAGGAGATTGTTAGACGCACCGTGAATGTTTTTTTAGGATATCATTCTTGTCGTAGTGTATGAATACCCCCGAAAAATAACGATAACACTTTAGTTTTCGAATCAAAAACTAATGCGATTCAAGTTTTTGCAATTATACTATAGTAAGTTTGCACTGTCAGCTGTTAGGAATTGCTCTCCACGCGATACGAATTGCGCTAATTTTCATTGAGGGCGTCTATGTAAAGACAGTCTAAATCATTCCAACGACTCGGATTCGCTTTTGACTGTGGATACGTACAGATCAAATTTCGGATTCTGCTTTTCTGCTTCCGTCAATATCGATTATATCACACAAAGCGACCTGAAAACTAGGCATCTCTTTTCATAAGTCCATTCGTATTTATTCTTATGCATGCTCGAAAGTCGAGGCAAATATATTAAATATAATATATTATTAATCGAGATAATAAGATATTATAAATTGCATGCAAAATGAAGAAAATGTCACGTAAGAGTTTTAAAAATTTTAAACTACATCGGTAAAATATATAAAATATAATTTATATATATATATATATATATAATAAATTTAAACAGAAAAGCCAAACTGAGCTAACAAAAATAAGCTAAGATAAGTGAACACAATATGCACCACCATAAAACAACAAACTTATTCAAGTACATTAAAAGTACAATTAAATTATTTTAACCAACTTATTCATTATTTTTCTGTGATTTGAAAGATCTTTAAGAATATATGGGCCATAATTACTTTCCAAGTACCATCCATTTTTCATAAGTGAGTAAGTCCAGGGGGCAAAGGAAAAAAAAATTTTAAAGCTCTCTAAGAAAGATGCCGGACTAGCGAAACAAATGGAAAAGCTGGAAAGAAGGGCGCGTTCGTAGCTAATCAAATGCTGTCTCCACACTGCGCACAAAGCCCCTACCTTCCTCAAAATAAGATTTTCAGCTCGGCTCGCCAAACGTCCATCGTGCACAGGTGAACTCCGACCGCTCTCGGATCGACAGAGATAGACTGGCTGCGCGCGCCCCACGATCCCGTGACCCAGAGTGCCCTCGGTCGGAGTTAGTGCGAGTAGGGGGGGGGGCAGCATCCTGACGCTAATCCGACACTGCATTTCCGTAACTGCCGCCGAGGATCTTATCAGCGGAGAGCCCCGGCCCGCGTCGTCGCAGCGGCGACCCCGTACGGGGTGCCCAACGGGGTTCATCATTGCGTTTTCTCCACAGGCTGTCTTTACAGCAAAAGTCTGCATGGACGTGTATATTAGTCGTTGCATCACCGACCGCTCCTATACGAGAGGAGCACAATGTATGTGCACGACGGATGAGTCCTGCCCCTCGCTCCCGGCCTACCCGCCCATCTGTTTCGGAATCTTTCTTGCTGTCAACTTTTACCTATTTTACAAATTAACAAATTAGTATATATCGTTATACCCTGCCAGCTATACTTTGGCTCATAGTTTGAAGACAATTTTAGCCTCGGCTTCCAAGAATATCCACTGAAAATAAATATTGCAAACACCTCTCCCCCAAGTACTTTAACATATTAAAGAGCCCCCCTCTCTCTCTCTCTCTCTCTCTCTCTCTCTCTCTCTCTCTCTCTACCCTGCAATGCTCATTCATTAGCAAACCGCACGCGCTCATTATTAATCGATTAATTAATCGATTAATTGCTATCGGGAGGGACGGGCTTCGAAAAGAAACGCGCGTGCAGACTAATTGTCGGCGAATGTCGCGCGCTTCTTTCGCTCCCCGCTCGCTGCGCAGGACTGCATCTATATGTATTTAGGCCGAGTACCTCCGCGATACGACGCTACGGGGCAATTATATTATTTCCAACTCTCGATAATTGATCGGGTGCGCGGGTACTCGAACGTGAATAATAAACACCGAGGTGGGGGTGGGGGGATGGGGCGCACGTAGCAGCTCACTTTTTCGAAGCTCGACGGCCGTACGACCGAAGCGCTTAGAACGAACCGTTTATATATATACATATATATATATATATATATATATATATATATATATA
This sequence comes from Sycobia sp. Sy_11, assembly GCA_018907035.1. Lineage (NCBI taxonomy): Eukaryota > Metazoa > Arthropoda > Insecta > Hymenoptera > Epichrysomallidae > Sycobia > Sycobia sp. Sy_11. Next base: position 86,223 of record JACCIC010000066.1, on the reverse strand, counting down.
TATATATAGAAGGAGAGAGAGCCGCAAACGTGAGCGAGAGAGAAAATGTATAAATATATATATCAAGCCCACCTCGCCCACATTTCCTCTTTTTCATCGAGGCGCACGCTTTTTTCTTCTTCTTCTTCTTTTTCTTCTTCTTCTTCTTCTTCTACTTCTACTTCTACTTCTACTTCTACTTCTGTACGTACTCCCATATTTGCGGTGCTTTGCGCGCGCGCTGCGACAGATCCGCGGACGCGGCCGCGGGCGAACCGATTGCAGCGGACACTTCTTTCGCTCGGCCGCTAACGAGCCGGAAAAGCGTAATAATATATCGCGGGGGAAGTTTTGCCCCGTTAGCTCGCTCCACGGCTAGGCGCAAGAAGGGGGTGAAGCCGAAGTTTCGCTTGCGGTTTCCCGACGGGTCACGATTATCGCGAGCATGCAGAATACAGTTATCGCGCTGGACTGTGGGCAGCGCATATACGTATATACGCGCGCATTATTATTGGCCGGTAAAGAAGTTGGGCGGAACAATCTCGAGTGTGCAATTCGAAGGTAATTATTTGACACATCCGTATGGAAAATGGGGGGGGGGGAGTTTGGGCTGCATTTAGAGTGCAACCCAACGACTTGTTTCACGCCCTCACGCGAAATGACAGGCGTTGTAAATTCAATGGTTTTTTAATAATAACTGTATAAAAACGATTCGGGCGCTATTATAGTTAAAAATGAATCATGATAGTTCGTATACCTGCTGTATGACACATCCTTACACGATTTATTATTATTATGATGTTTTTTTTATTATATATATATATATATATATATATATATATATATATATATACACCTATCACGTGCGAGCACATACTCGACTGCCGTAAAGGCAAGAGACACGACGCGGGAAAGTTAGGAGGAAAAAAAACAATATATATATATATATATATATATATATATATATATATATATATATATATATATATGTACGTACGTACGTATGTATATATATACGTATCGAGACCGCGAAAGAGAGGGATAGAGAAACGACAGTCCGCTCACTTATTCGCTGAATAAGTAATCCTCGGTGCCGGACGAGAGGGATCTTTTTTCTCGAAGCGAAGGAGGGTGGACGGGAGGGGATAGGATATTGACGCTGCACGCATGCGATATTCATGTACATCTGAAATTTTGATTACACGTTTAGTATATGCGCCACGCACTGCTGTACTGCATTAGACTGTATCATTATTATGCGGATGCGATTTTTCTCACTCTTTTCGCTGCATACTTTATGCGCCAGTTTATCGTTGGGGATTGCTTCGCTCTGTTTTTTCTACTCCTTACTGATTGGATGTATTGACGTACACGGCAGGGTTGGCCTTTTCTTTGAATTTTGAAATGCCAGCCAAGCAAGTCGTTCAAACGATTTCAGCCGTTCCAATATTTCGACTGTTCGAGCTTTGAACAAAAATGATCGAGCTAATTGAACTGTTCGAGTCATTTGTACTTTTGACTCGTTGATCTTGTTCGAAATTGAAAAGGCTGCTCAATGTGCACGCATAGACAGAATTCTTTATTGTCAAGTAAAGGTTTTCCTCTTCTGTAAACCGTTCTCATACATTTATAAAATACTTGCGGAATGCAAGAAAAATTTATTTAAATCAAACAATTTCATTTCAGATTTAATGAATATTTGTTAATACTTGAAGAAAACGACTTATTTACAGACACATAACACAATATTTACTTCAAAACATAAATTTTTAGCTGATGACACTACCGTCGAACAGCACAGCCTGGAACGGTTGCAATGTTCGAATATCTCAAAAAGACTCGAGCAAATAGAAGGAGTATTGGAGTTGTGCAAACACGAAAATACTCGAAATCTTAGTCTATTTCATATTTAAGAGTTTCTTTATACTAAAATGTAGATGACAAAAATTGAAACTATCCTTATCACTATAAATTCAAAAATCAGTAAATAATTGACACATCGAGCATCGAGCGTTCCATAATCGATAAAACGAGACGCCGCCAGCCACCTCGAAATTTGCATCGGTTCTCGCGCTATACATACAAGTAGAGCGCGTACAAAAGTAACGGTCTCTCAATCTCCCCTCCTCGTCGGCGCGCGCTCTCTCTGTCTCTCTCTCTCTCTCTCTCTCACACTCTCGCGAATTCTCGCGCGGTAAAAAAGTCGGTCGTCGGCGGGGGGAGGGGGCGGGGGGATAGAGGCCCCGAGGGCCGGTTGCAGGGGCGCCGGCGAGTTCACGCCCCCGGTGTCTCGGGGACAATCGCGGGAGGGTGGTGGGGGGGGGGGAGGGCAGCGATGAAAGGAAAATTGCGCCCAAGATAGGCGCGCGGGCGCGCGTGAAAGGAGCCGGCAAAAAACGCTGAAACTCAAGCGCGGCAAGGCTATGTGTGCGCGCACAATGTAGGAGGAATTCCGTACGAGGACTTTTTAGTCCTCGCGTTCTTTATTCCGCCCTCTCTCTTTCTCTCTCTCTCTATCTCTCTCTCTCTCTCCTCTCTCTCTCTCTCTCTCTCTCTTCATATATAATCGGCCACGCGCGCTTATGTGGCGCGGGCGCGCGTGCTCGCATTGTCGGGGGTTTCCGGTGTAACCGGATATCACTGGTGCGCCGGACATATTGACGTTAATTTATAAAATACTCGCGCGGTGCTGCTCTCCCCCCTTCGTTCGACGCGTCTCCTCCCTCTCCACCCTCCTTTTTTTCACCAAATGTCCCCTGCCGTACACACATCGGTCGCGCCATGTGCATACCATGCACATACAGTGGCAAAATTGACGATCCGTGAGGCGCAACTGATAAATCTAGCGGATTCGTTTTCATTTTCTTTTTTCATGATTAGCTGTACGTTCCAATGTTTGGTAATCTCCGAATATTCTGAAAACTATTTTCTAAATCATTATTGTACCGCGTCATTCTTACATTTACTTTTTTCGTTCTAAAAGAATATATGAATATGACATAATTCAGTCATTTTGCGCGTTCCTATACGATTCTTGATTGACTCAAATTAAGTCCTTTATTAATTAATACAATAAATATTTAACAACTTTATATCTCTGTGGAAAATACAGATTAGGAGTAACTAAAAATCTGAAAATAAGCTGAAAATCATGTTTATAATAAAATATGAAAAAAAGTAAGCAATAAGTAGAAATAAAATAATAAGTAAAAAACTCTTTATAAATATTAAGAAAATTTTTTTTTTAAATAAACAATTTTTTTTTACAATCAAACTAACAATTATAAATTTTTGTATAAATTTGTAATTAAATAATAATAAAAAATATGATACGAATTACGCATTGAAATACAATGAGCAATATTTTGATACAGAAAATCAAATAACTCATCTAACAGCGTACTGCGTTCAACCTAATGACGCTATATCCTCAATAAAGTTATTAGTTTCACTGCATCCACGTATTTCATGGAAAAAAATATTCCTAGCCGTTGGTATGAGATTGTGAATGTTACGAGCTTTAACTAATGAAAAATTTCTATTTTTTTACATATGATTCGCGTTTTATTTCATCACGAAAACTCGGTTCAAAATTTGATTGTTTGAGTTTTATGTGAATGTTAGTAAATATTAAATAATTATTAATTCTGATTAAAATTTATTCATTTATTTTACGTGACTATTTTATGTGAGGATCTAAATTATTACGTATATGAGTAGTAGAATATATATATATATATATAGTGTATGTACAAAGCTTTGCATGGACTTAATTATTAAAGAGGTATTATTATCTACACACTATCTCGGTAATGTATGTAATTTGTATATACACAAGATGCGAGGCAGTATTCAATTTGCAACAATTTATATTCAGTCACGGAAACGATTCCATTGGAAAAATAACATTTCAAAATAATCTGCATTATTATCTCCACTGGCTCGCATGGGCTCCGAGTATTTATCGCGCACCGAATGTGTTTCAGTGACAGCGTGTAATGCATCTTTCCTTTTTTCCTTCTCATTTTGAAAATATAATGTATGCAGTACATACACCGGGGTTTACTATACACGCATCGCGCCAGTGCAAATAAGCGTAAACAGAGTTTCTCTCGTACGTAATATTGCAGCTCGCAAGAAGTATCCGTCGAGATGAAAAAGAGCGAAGCCAAAAAAAATAATTAATAATGATTGCGAAAAATATACCCCCTCCCTCCCCCCGATGCATCTTGCGCCGCCTTTTGCCAGAGGGGGGGGCTGCATCGAGCAGTGGAGAGAGAGAGAGAGAGAGAGAGAGAGAGAGAGAGAGAGAGAGAGAGTGAGAAGAAAAGGAAATATCACGCGTACAACGTCTACCTTCGCGGCGGATAAACTATAAAGAAGAAGAAGAGACCGCGAGAGCGAGAGAGGGACGGACAAACATACAGACGGAAAGCGAGCCGCGAGATACGATCACAAAGCTACGGTGTTTGGGACCGCGGCTAGTGAAAACCCATTCGGCCTGAATGCATATAGATGTGTAAGTACGCGCGCCTGCAGGGGGGCATGGAAAGAAAATTAAGGGGGCCGCCTCGTTATTCGCCATGCACGGCTAGCATTCGAAATAGATTGAAAATTGCTTTTCTCAAAGAAGCGCGCGCAACGTGTATTACGAACGTTTACGGGGCACTGAAAAGCGAAGAAAACCTTAGGAGCGGCGCAGAGGTTGAAATAAGGTGGTCCGTACGTCCGAAGATCGAAGCGAGCGAACTACCGCGCAAATGGACTTCTCGCGCTCGTTGGCACCGCCGGCTCTGAATTTTCGACGAGCCCAGTATAATCGCTTCCAGGTAAAAGCCATTGACACCCTCGCGGCGCGGCTCGTGCCGGCTAAAAAGCCGTGTGTGTGTGTGTGAATTCGTGTCGGCACCACAGCACAGCCGGCGGGCGGGAGTGAGAGGAGAAACAGAACAATACGATTCCTCGCGCGCCCGGCACGAGTTTCTATGACTCCGAGAACAGAGGCGCTGATGGGGGTAGGCGGCAGAGGGTGGCAAGAAAAGTTTCTCATCCTTATAAAAATGCGCAATTAGGATCGTCATTTTTCCAGCCGACTATACACGCAGATACCAATACACACATAGTGCAGAATAAGCATACACAGTCCGTTCGTACGTGCAAAAAGCCGTAGCTGTGGTGCCCTGTAAACATACATACACAGACGCACGCACACTCGCATATATAGATACACACGTCGAAGCCGCGCCGCGCGCTTGGGCGAATATAATGACAGTCGGCAAATTACGTATGCGTGCTTTCTTCAAAATGCATATTTCAACAGAAAAGCCTTCGCGGATCGGTTTTCGCCGATGCCCGCGCCGCGCGGCGTCGACGTCTATATATATATATATATATATATATATATATATATATATATACATGCATACATACATACATACATATATACATGCACACATCCATATGTACATATATATATATATATATATATATATATATATATATATATATATATATATATATATATATATATATATAAGTAACGTACGTGCGTATATGTAGACCTAGCTAGCGAGCGAGCAAGAGCGCAAAAAGCAAAATGCAGAAGTTGCCGCTGCAATTTCTGTAAATGTACGCTTTGCATGCGAGAGCCCCCTTTATACCTCTATACATCTCAACCTCTCTCACTCGCTCGCTCGCTCGCTCGCTTACTCTCTCCCTCCTTCTCAATATTTTTTCGTTTACTCGATCATCCTTCTCCGCTTGCGATGGGAGGTAAAAAGACGAGACACGCGCAATGCTGGGAGCGGGGGTATAGTTTTTCCGAAAAACACGTTTTGCGGACCAGAGGAGAAGGAGGAAAAGGAGGAGGCGAGAGCGACATTTATTTCGTTTTACGCGCGGTCCCGTAGTTTTCTCGGTATTTTAGCATCGAATCGAGGACGCGGAGTTTTTGAAATTTCCCAAAGAAATTCACGCCAGATACGTCCATTAGGTTTCTTTTTTCGGACCAAATACACAGCGACTTACGAGAGAGTTACTCATAAAAACTTTATTACGCAAATTCAATAATAGTTATTGAATTCTACTTATATATAATGTATCGCAGTCTGAAATTATTTTACCACGAAATTTCAATAGATCCATTAAAAACAGAAAATTTATTCCATTTGTATAAATCATTTGATCGAATGCATTGGAATTATAAAATCTAACTATGAATAGCTGCGCGTAAATTCATTGCGCTACAATAAATATAAAACGTTCAATCCAAAGCATTGGTCCGGGCAGTTGGTCAGAATTACAATCCTGTCATGGATCACGATCAGGGCCGACGTAGTCACAATAAGAAGATACGATTCGTCGTTTATCAGCAGCCTCCGAAATTTTTCCGTGGCTCCTCGCTTCGCGAATCGAGAACGCGCGTCAATTACTCGATAACTCGAAGTATAAATAATATACGAGCTGAGAGGAAAGAACCGGCGGGGGGTTGGGGGGGGGATGGCGTGCGGTGTGAACGTCAATTGCGTGGGCAAACGTCTCTTTACAGGCAGCTTCCGACCTTCGTGGCAATTACGCGCAATTAAAGTAGCCGCCCGCGGCGGAGGCCGAAGGCTCGTTGTCTTAATTTCTCTATATACGGACGATCCCTCCCGCCCCTCCTGCCGCCCTCCCCCTCCCCCGTCGGCCCCTTGCGCGGCGCACTCGCGGAACGGAACGTCCGCGCATGTATACCGGCTTGCTATGCGACGACGCGGCCGATGCGCTTGCATTGCGAGACAACCGCGGCAGGATGCGCTGTCCCGTCGCGCCGAATTCACCCCTCTATTTGCAGTATCTTTTATATACGTTGACTATCTGTAAATAATAATGGGCTAATCATCATAATTAGCAATTGATAAAACAATTGTAAATCTACAATAGATTCTTAATTTTACTGAATATATCTAATTACTAGAAAATTTACGTTGATAATACTCAAGCATCATATCCGCTCTCTCTGCTTATTGTGAAAACTATACGTATAAATGATAAACAAGTATATGGAAATATTGCCATATAAATAACATATTCAGTTCAGTTTTTCAGTTGTAACTGTTTCTTTTTCTAATTCAAGCATTCATTGAAAAAATTGATTCTGGAACAATGTCATATTAAAAAAAGGGATAGGGACAATTGAACTACACCCCCCCCCCAACTATCTTTTCTAATTGTTCTACTTTTTATGTCGGAAAGGTAAATCGTTTTGAATGACATTGATTACTTAGCTCTAACAATATAATTTTATTCAAAAATATGCAAATTAGGATAAAAAACAATAACAGATATGCGCTACAGACGTGCCACCTGAAGAAATACGTATTTTCTCAATATCCGTATCACCAATGTGTACTTTGGAAGTTCGTCTTTTCTTTCTCTCTCCCCCCTCTCTTTCTCGCTCTCACTCTCTCTCTCTCTCTCTCTCTCTCTCTCTCTCTCTCTCTCTCTCTCTCTCTCTCTCTCTCTCTCTCCGCCACGTCTTCTCGCGCACGTGCACGCGTAGTAGTAGCAGCAGCAGCAGGAGGAGCAGCAGCAGAAGCATCGAATGCAACGGCGCAGCGGCAGCATGAAAGGGGAGCGCGGAGAGCCCGTCTCGGTGTCATCCCTTTCATACGCCGGTGGGCTCTCGAGCCTCGTCGACAATGGGAGCAAATCCGATTTTCGGGGCGATCGCGTTAAACGTCTCCCTGCACCATCGCTGGGTGATCTGCACTCTCCTCTGCCAAGCTCTCAATGGTCACTGTTTACGAGTTCCATTAAAAGGATTTGCGCTCTCTTGCTCTCGTCGTGCCCGCTTGGCCACGCGTGCGCGCGAGCCATACGTGTAATGTAATAAACACGCGTGGAGTACAACCCCGGCGAGCCGCCCAGATGGATGGAGTGGCCCCGTCGCGCGGGAAAACGCCCCCCCCCCCGAATGCCGCGGCTATGTCGCTCTCGTACATGCATATATATATATATAGTATAGGTGTAGATTATACATACAGAGGCCGCATAGGGGAGGCGTCGCTGCAGGCTTCTTTTGTGCCGCGGAGAATTAGGTTCGCTTTTTGTTTACTATCCTACGAGGCCGGTTGGTCTTTTATTTCTCAACAGGACCACGTTGTAACATGTTTTTTTTTATTTTATTTTTTTCGCTCTCTTTTTTTGCTTTTATCAGACTCAACGTCCAGAATTCATCGTACGGAAGTTCTTCGCTGTACAAGTTATTACTTGACTATCGATCTATTGTAATAAGAACATTTTCATAGTTATCACGATGTAGCTATTATCTGCAATTTATTGCTTAGTCGACTATTATCAAATAATGATACGATAAGTATCAACGAGCCTGTTTAATTAACAATACATAGAACAATCAGATGGATATAATGAAAATTTTCATATACATCAAAGAATTCAATTTATTTACGATAAAATACATCTAATTTGGATCTGTTAAATATAAAGCATTTTTTGTTACTTTATTTTTTAAATTTCAGAGAATTTTCAGCAATGCTTTATATTTAGAGCTTGATATGAATTAAGCTAAAATTAGTATGGAGTAGTACGATCTGTATATATTATATCTGTATATCTGTACAGCTGTAATACTAAATATGATAGTGCTTAATGTTTACACGATGTTAGGAGATTATTTTAAACCTAATGAAGAGGAATGATGGAATTTCGAAGAAACAAACTTTCATATTTGTTTAATGAAATTACTCTAGACTTTTTGTAACCCTTACATTTAAATTAGCGAAAACAACTGAAATTTACTGCATATAATACTCTCATTTATCTTCAGTAACAAGGACCAAAACTAGAACCAAAACTAGAACCAAAAGGCAGGTGTTTAATATATTCGAAAAGAATTTCGTAGCCCTTTAAATTAATAAATTAAATAAATAACTGATTAAAAAAATAAAATATGTGAATGTGTCTATTCTTTCGCCTATAGTCAATTGCGATCCGTAGGATATCGCTTCGGAGCAACTATACGAGAATATTCCCTTCCCCGTGTATGCGCAAAGTTGAGCTTCTACACCGGAGACTGCTTTGCGGAGCACGCACCCCCGGCCACGGATCTCTGCCTCTCCCCTCCATCCCCCGCAACTACGGCTGCGATCGCGTCCAGTGAGCGGCGGCGGTGCGACAGAATAAAAAGAGAAAAAGGGAACGCGTGCGTCGAGAAGAGAAAGGAAAAGAGGGAAAGCGGAAGAGTCGGGGGGGGGGCGATGATGGGGCGTGCCATTTTCTCTGCTTACTTCCAGCCGGGGTCACTCGATGTATGCGCGCCCCGGCGCGTGTAATCGCTAATACCCGAAAATCCCCCCGTGCCGCGCTCTTGCCGCCGCCAAGTCTCTCGATGCGCGCGCGGATGGGACTAGGGGCGGGGCGAGAGACAAGGGTGACAAGGGCGCCCGTGCCTAATCTACGTAACCGGTACAGTGGCAAAAAGCACGCGTTCGCGGATTCACCGAGACTGCCGGACGTCCGCCGATTTGGCAAATGGGGCTCTTATGCGCGCGCGGCGCGCGTGTGTGACTTATGCCAGAGGCTTGGCGTTGAGTGCGGGAGCGACTACCTCCCCGCCCCCTGCCACCCTCGCCCCTTCGCGCCTTCGACATTCCCCGGCCGGCGGAAAAGTTGCAGGAAGCGATTTCGGGGCTAACCTTGACCAGAACTTTTCCGGGCGAGTCGAGGGTTTTCGGCAAAACATCTCGGGCGGACTGTAATATTTTCAGAGTTCCATTATCACGCGGACGTCGAATTCGCATAAAAGATTCGAGGATCTTCTATCACTGCGGAATCGCGAACATTGAAATTAGATTACTCGGGAGATCGAAACTTGTACTTATGTCGGCTGATGTGAATTAAGCTAGCAAATATTTTTATCGGTCTCACAATCGTATAAAATAAAATATTTACAATTAAATAATGACAATCGAACTGACCTTAATTCTACCGACCTCCGTAGAATCGGAAATCAAAATGAAATTAATGAATATACGATTGTTAGTGTAATAAAAGTAATGCTAAAAACTGACTATTGCAATCCGGTTTTTCTTTATATAGAAAAATTTAATTTCACACTAATGTTCAACTATATTTTTATATTTTGAACGATAAAATAGCCAAATTATGTTGTATTCGTGACTTTTCTGTTACAGTATAGAAAAACATTCACCAAATACAAGTAATCGTTAATAGTCGCTGATTTATCTAATTTTCTTATACAGTAGCGTGATTAATTAATATAATCTTTACAATCTTATTTCTACAATTGCAAATTTCTATATATATATATATATAAAATAATAAATCTATATATCTAGAGAATGAAATACATCTATGGTTTTTAAATTGCACGTACAAGAAAAATAATTAATATGCAGTATTTAAATAAATATCGTGATTTTAAGATTGCCCAGTACCGCATCTATGATAAGCAGTACTTATTTAAAAATTCTTACAACTTATTATAAATAACAATCAGAGATATTTTTCAGTATTTATAATTGTACTTAAAATCTATTTTTAATATTTTATCTTCATCATCTTAAAGTGCAATTTTTTGTAAGGTCAAAATTTGGAATTCTTTAAAAGACTATTTTTTTTTCTAAAATTGACTCCTTTCAATTCATAGTTTATCTAATCTTAAGGATTTAAACAATATTTCAAAGATTATTTACGTAGAAAGTAAAATACGACGCTGTTAATCTAATAAATTAAAATTTTCTTCACTTCGTAAATTTTTCGAATTTTTCCCAATTGTAAGCTTCAAACATTGTCAGGAAAAACTAAGACTGATGAAATAAACTGTTATATATATATATATATATATATATATATATATATATATATATATATATATATATATATACTATTTCACTTCTACAGGAAGTAAAAGTAACGCTAACAAGGTTATGCGTGAAAAACTTGTTTCAGCAAAAAACTAATTCAATCAGAGTTTCAATATCCATATAATTCTAAGGTTGCGAAAAAGGGAGAATATATATTTAAATTTGTCAGTTCGATCATTTTTCCATCCTTTGATTCGGAATTTTTTTTATTTATATATTTACTGTTATTAATACACGATAAAAGTGTACGATGTCCTTGTAAATAATAAAGTACGTATGGGAATTTATTTACAGTATTACTCAAATTTTAATTTAACTTACATGAGTTAATATTCGCCCAATTTAGATAAATAATCATGCTCTGCATGTTTGCTTAAAAAATTATACTAAAACTTTAACAGAATTTTATCAATCGCAAATCTTTTTATCTGCGTTCCGAGATCTGCATACGAATTTCATTATTTACATACTTTACTATGACAGTTATGCTATTTTCCGGTTTTGTAATTTTCATGTGAAAAATACTTTTTTGTAGACTGAAGTGTAATATAAAACACCTTCAAACAAATAAATTTTATATTAACTACTAAAATCTTCTGTGATCGCTATTATTTTATGTGATGCGATCGTTAAGAATAATTATGCCTTCCACCCTTAACTCTGTAACTACAAATCTCGTACGAAAACACCATAGTCGCAAGTAACCAGCCTCCGATAAGCATAGGAAGACTCGGGCGAAAACTTGTCATTTGATATTGCAATTCCGGCATGTTTTCATTGCACCTGCTATAATCGAGCTGATCGCGAGACATCAATAAATTAATAATGCCAGCCTCGCCAAGTTTCAAGAGCAGCCAATTCAGCCTGAAGCGAATCGGCTGATCGTCGGAGACCGGATACGTGAAACTCCTTTCCATGACATTTCTCGACAAATGCGTGTTTTTGTTTTCGCAGGCATTGTGCCTGATTATCGATCGAACGCTCAAGCAACTGACCCGATCGCCATTCTTTATTTTATCAATGCAGTCCCAGTAGTTGGCAATTTTGTAACGTTCGAGCACGTTTTCATTAGACACGAACTCCCTTAAGCCATTGGTGCCATAGAGCGGAAAGCCGGTCTTTAACAAGTCCTCGAAGGACTCGATGGCGAATCCCTTCTCCGGCGCCGTACTGATTGCGCTCAAATCGGTCTGCATCATCGACAGCCTGCCATGGATGGCAATGGCAAAAACAGTTATCACGATATTCACTCTCGACTGCTTGGCCCCGACGTAATGCGAATTGGACAAAAATATTTTGAACAGCTGCATCATCGACGAAGACAGAAATTCATTCCACACGCATTTCAGTATAATACTAGCAACCAGAAATAAATACAGTATGATGATAAAACTTTGTAATTCGATGAAGAAAATGGTCAACGAGAAGTAACGGTCTTGGCATTTGTGAGATGTGATTGCCATTCCCTCTATCTGAAACGGGTACGTTTGATATCTGTAGAAGTCACGTATATATATTGGGTGCATTGAGACGTCGACGGTCCCCGAAAAAATATCCTTCAGAAAGCCTCTCTCTTCGCCGCTCCCATTCAGGAAGCCGAATATGCCGAGATTTTCTTTGGTAATGATCGTCGCGTTTACCATATGCAGCAGCTTGCAGAAAATTGTAAAGTACAGGGTGGTGCATCTATCGTATCCGGACTTCGTTTTGTCGTAGCGAAAGCCCTCGACCTCTTGAAAGTAAACGACTTTTAAGCCGTAGCCGTTCAGATTGATCGTTTTGTCGAAATACAATTGACGGCAATATAATTCGTCTAGCACTAAAAAAGTTAAAGTAGCTAAATAGAGGTCTGTTTCGAACAAATTTTTTTTAATTTTTTTCCGCATACTTACGCTTATCGATAAAGATCTCGACTTTGTCCAAGGCGTATTGAAACAAGGACCACTCTTGATTGGGAACATGGTCCGACGGTACAATTTTCCAGATTGGTGGGGCCAGATTCGCGTATGGATGGAAAGTGTAAAGAAACAGTTCATTATACCTGTTCGTGCACAAGTACAGGACTGATAGCATTTTAAAATCCCACACCACTGACAAAAACGAAGCCGCTTCTCGACAGCCATTTTCAGCATTCGCGTTGATTATCAAATATTGCGCCCTGCTGTCCCACCAAATCGATTGTCTTAATATTTTCAACGTTGTCGTGAGATTCGACAAATGTGAAATATCGAGGATAACGCTGTTTACCGGTATAGTTTTCTTAGAGAAGTGCGTTTCATTTAATTTATAAATATGCTGAAAGCGTTTGTTTCGAGCAAAAATATCATCCTGGCTACGATCAAATAGAAATAGCGAAATTCGGGATAAAAATATCTCAGTAAATGGAAAAAGAACATTTTTGTATCCATCGCTTAAGAGAATTGTGTTTTTACTTTTTCCAAAACATTTTGTGATGATTCCTTCCTTGAAAAAAATTAAATTTTTATAATAATTATTTTTATAATAATTACTGAATATTCTTGGATAATGAACAAATGAAAATTACAGTACGTACCGTCACTCGAGATACATCCTTTTGGCTTAAGGAATAACTATGATCAAGTGCTGATTCAATTTCAGTGCACAATATATATATTGATTTCATTAATAATATATACTTGGTTATATATGCGAATAGCATTTTGTCCTATGCTATGAGATATTCAGCAATTTTTCTCAACATGAATACAATACAAGGAATTTTTATATATAATATATAAAAAATTTCGATTTCTTTGAATCTATATTTTTTCAGCGGGTAAATAAAAGTGACTCACTCTCGTAGACAAATGATCTTCAGAATTGTATGTGTAAATAATGCAATAATTCAATATGATAGTATATAGAACACAAGAATTTATTTTAAAAAATATCTTTTCGTATCCTTTCTTCCGTTGTCCGTTTGTGTATAAAATAGTGCTTTTCTCTCCAGGGTGTAAAGTAGACAAGAAAAAATACAAGCAGGCAACAGAGAGGGACGGATATATAGATATATTTATTTTCTAAATAGTACGTTATTCAATTTAATCTAAAGGGAAAGAGAAAGATAGAAAGAGTCACTGATAGACTGATAATATATTATTTATGCCAAGGTCATAAATAAACGAATGGCACACAGTAAAGTTGCATGTTTAGCGCAATGCAGATGCATTATCGTAATATCAGATATTCGTAACAATAACAGTATAACTGAAATCTTATATCTAATCAAGAAAGAATAAAGTATATGAAAAATAATAGAAAAAAACCATTATTTGATGTTTTTTATTCTATTTTTTAACATCTTTGCTTGCATGTACATTTTTACAAATATGTTTGCGGTACTTTATATCAATTCAATTTATGCATTTATAGGTTCTTTAAGGTGCTTTCGTAATCGCGAAAAAATGAAAATGTGAACGTTCGGCTTACAAGACTGCTGAGGGAAAAAGTACGAGCCCGAAAACTGTCGACGAGACGTTTGACAGTGTGACTCGTTAAGATTTTAGTGGCTTGTTTAATTTCGCATGACTTGTTAGTTTCTGTTAGACCGTTCATGCCTGGTTGCGAATGATTACATGTGCATTTGGATTTATTATAAAGTTAAATATATCTATTTTTTAGACATTAATAATATCATCTACTGATTTTTGCGGAAATATTTAGAAAATCTCCTGAAAAACCAAAATGTGCGTAAAATTAAACTATAACAGATAATTATCTACAGCATTAATATATATTATAACCGCCCTTATACATTAAAGGACAGAAATAATGAAAATTGTTTGACAAAAATCAATTAAGAACATCTTATAAAAATACTATTGCTTTATTTTTATTATATACATTATAAACAAATAAATAAATAAATAAATAAATATAAAATAAAAAATACCTATCACAAAAAGTTGGATGCCCACCACTCACGTGATATATATATATATATATATATATATATATATATATATATATATAAATCTATAGTATATATTTGTTTTTGTCACGAATAAAAAGCTGTATTAATTGGCGTATTTTTCCGGAAAAAATAATCAGATAAGATAATGTAATGAATATTCGTTTACACGTTTCACGCGCATTATTCTGCCATGTGTGCGAATTCGCGCGTGGACTGGGGATGCGCACGACAATATGTGTATAAATGTCTTGTGAAAGTCATAGAAAATCCATTGACGCTGTAGAGAGAGGGGGAGAAAGAGAGAGAAGAGAGAGAAGAGAGAGAGAGAGAGAGAGAGAGAGAGAGAGAGAGAGAGAGAGAGAGAGAGAGAGAGAGAGAGAGAGAGAGAGAGAGAGAGAGACAGTTGGCGACACGCGTAAAAGCAAGGGAGCCGTATACTCTAAAGTAGATCCATTTCTAATCTGAATAAGCCTCAAAAACTGTTGTATTATGTACTGACAGATATTTCTATAAAAAGTATAGCATTTTGAACTTAGTGCTCTTTCAGTTGTATTCGTACTAAGAAGGAATTGAATTGCGTAATTACAATAAGTTGTATATTTGAATAGTTCTACAGTTGTCTAAAATCAAAGCAAAGATTAGTAAATCGTTTGTAAATAAATTTCAGATAAAATATTTAAACCTGTGCATTATATTCATGTAATAAAGAATATTTTTGGCATAAAAGTATAAACAATAAATTAATCATACATTGCCAATTTGTAATTACTCATTTATTTTCTCAGTTGATAATACAACCAGGATTATTACTTTACAATTCAAATAATACAACGTGGTAATGCACACTATCGCCATTTTCTCAATGACGTTTTCGTTTTTTTGCTCTCGCAACTGCGTTTTTCAAATAGAAATAATACGAAGGCAATCAGCCATCCTCCGACGAGCATAGGAAGATTTACGATAAAGTTCGCCATATTGTAAGTAAATTCAACATCGTCGTCGGCACATGTAAGGAATTGCAGGTCATCACGAGACAGCAATACGTTCATTATTCCAGATTCTTCCAGTCTTAAGATCATCCAGTTCAATTTGGGGGCGATGGGCAAATCATAGGCGATTACATACGACAGAGTCTTTTCCATCAATTTGTTCGAAATATGTATAATTGAGCTTTCGCATGCGTAATATTTGGTCACTACCATGACGTCGAAGCAGGTGACCTTTTTACCTTTGCGTATTCTTTGAATGCATTCGCTATAGTCGCCAATAATGTAACGTTTTCGTACATCGTCGTGCCAGACGAAATCCTTTAGCGAGCTAATCCCATAAACCGGATAGCCCGATCTGATCAGATCTTCAAATGTGTCGATGATAAATCCTGCTTCCGGCACTGTACTGATCGCGCTCAAGTCGGACTGCATCACGGATAAAGTTGTGTGCACGACGATTACGAAAACGGCCATCAGTAGCCTTATCTGTGATTGTTTGACTCCCACGTAATCGGAATCTTCTAAAAACATTTTGAACAGCTGCATCATCGACGAAGACAGCAACGTGTTCAATATAAATTTCAATACAACGCTGCCAATAAGAAAATAGGATATTAGAAACATAAAGTTTTTCATTTCGATGAAAAAAATGCTCAAGGAGGAGAGATGCTCTTGATTTTTGAATGAGGTGATTGTAATTTCTTCCGCTCCGAAGGGATAAGTTAAATAGTCAATGAAATCCCTCAAAAATAACGGGCGCATCGAGATATCGGCAAGGCCCGACATGACATCTTTTAAAAAGCCGCGTGGCTTATTCTTCTGATCTATGTAACCGTATGTATTGGTTTCCTTCGCTGTAATCGTTGCATTGATGTTAATCATTAGCTTACAAAAGATTTTGAAATATGCAGTGGCATATCTGTCGCATCCATTCTTTGTCTTGTCATACCTAAACTTCTTAGAATCTTCGATATAAACCACTTTAAAGCGATATCCATTCAGGTCTCTCGTTTTATCAAAATAGAAATTTTCACAAAGCAGCGGCTCTATTACGGATGCTGCTTGAGCAGACAAGTTATTACATATTTATATAATAGTACATACATTTTAATTTCTAACCAGTTTCTCATACTTACGATTATTTAAGAACGACTGTTCAAATTTTCCTATAGAGTACATAAATAAAGACCACTGTTGATAAGGAACATCTTCTGATTGCACATTCTTCCATATTTTGGGAGCTGAATTCATGTATGGATTAAAGGTGTATAGAAAATGTTCGTTATTCCTATTCATACATAAGTACAACACTGACAAAATGTTAAAAGTCCAGAGTGTAGATAAAAATAAAGCCGCATGTTGACAGCCACTATCAAAATTCATATTAACTATCAAAAAGTAGGCTTTACTGTTCCACCAAATTGAATTTTTCAGTTTCTTCAAGGTTACTGATAAAGTGGATAACTGTGAAACTTGCATAATAAAATTGCTTGCGGGCTGATTTTTTCTAGTGAAATGTATTTCATTTATCTTATAAACATTCTGGAAACGTTCATGTGTCGTTAAAATATCACTTTGATTATCGTCAAATATCAACAGCGAGATATAGAAGGAAAAAATTTTACCAAATGGAAAAAGAACGTTTTTATATTTGTTAGTTAAAAAAATTGTCGTTTTATCTCTTACCAAACATTCCATAAAGATCCTATCCTTGAAAAAAATACATTTTTAGTTCATCATCAATTACATTTATATATATAATAACAATATACATACTGTCGTCTGAGATATATCAGATTCCTTTAAAATGTAATTAAGGTGATCAGTAAACTTAGTTTCGCCGTACGATATATACAATAATTTGAACAATATAATGCAATTTTTAATAGTTGAGAATAACATTTTGTGCTCTATTTTTTATTCTAAATATCTATAGGAAATTGGTTTCTTTTGTCTGTATAAATGATAATTAATAAATTTAAATATCATAAATATAAACAAAATATTATATATTGTTATCCAAATTATTAGAAAAACTTGTTACCGAACATTGTGTAGAGCAATTATTATTAGAAACCTCAAATTGTATTTAGACTTATTTGAATACATATTTTGTCGCATTATAATTCATTATTTTGTTGAAAAAAGCTTCAAGCTGACTGTCACGATTCAATATACCGATCTTATGATTTTCTTAAGGAAGCTTACAATAGTTTTATCAATATTTTAAATAATATTAAAAATAATTTTCAGGTCCGGGACTTTCTCTTCAGATATAAAAATTCTCTATAATCAGAAAATAAATTCTGATTAGTTTTTGACTATAGTTGAAAATATATTCTTAATAATTCACATACACTCTCTTCACATGATGAAGTATAATAATTGAAAGATACCAGCAAAGAATTATCTAAAAATCATTATAAATTTTATTTTATAAATGTATGCATTTTAAAAATTTGAAATTATGAAAGTTTGAATTCAAGTAATGAAGAAATCAATTCATTTCCAATCCAAAGAATTTAAACGACTTTACTGAATCTGAAAATTTATAAAAATACGTTTTTATATATTTTTCAAACATCTCAATTTTGATAGTTCTAATCTCTTGTTCAGTATTAAAAAAAATAAATTAAAATAGCTCCTTAGTTATCAAAAAGAAAAATCGTTTATAATCTTATTTCCCAAATGCTTTATAATAATTAAATGCTTGATGTACAATTTAAAGACATTGTCGTGGTATACTGTATCGAACAGGGGCCCCAATAAAGTGCAAAAATCATAGTTAATTTTTTTATTTAAATGCTCTAATTAAGCTCAAAACATGTGATAATTTAATAAATATATCGATTGTTCAGCCACTGTACTTTTGAATATGTTGAATTTGTTCAAATAATTTAAAATTTTCTAAAGAAATAAATTGTCTATACTTTCTTCTGAAAACATTTTCTACTTTCTATGTGCTCTTTATCGGAATAAATTGGTGGCTCTTTAATTTGATGTTTCTATAATTTACTACTAATTTTTAATTTTCCGATATTTCGCATTGCTATACTCAAAGTATTTCCAATATTGAAAAACAATTTTTGCTTTTTAAAACAAACATAAATACTAAAAATTTCGCGTATTTTAAATGCATGTGCTTGGTTTAAAGAGATGAAAAATCGTCCAATTAATGAAAAAGGTCGCGAACATTTTTTTTTCTTCAAATCGTTATTTTCTGATCGTATTTTGGGACTATAAATTTTATCATCAAAAATTTCTAAGAACTATGAATAACAGTATAAAAAATATATTGCTTCTTCAGTAAATTAAGTATATTTAGAGAATTTTACATAAATATAATAATTGAAGCATTATTTTTTTCTTGAATTTCTTATTTCTAAAAATTTTGTTACCTCTAATTTTTTAAAATTTTTCTATACTCATTTTTGGGATCCTAATTATGAATATCACAGAAAAAATTGACGTTCCTTAAAAATGCAAAAAAAATTAATTTAGATATCTATCTTTTACTCCTTTTAGATGTACAGGTGACTGTACATGGCCTTATATTATGATAGAACCGAGAAAAGTTAATTGATTAACTCAAGAACTAAGTGAAAGTTCAGAAGTAAGTAGTAAGTAGCATTCTTACCAGCCTACCAGAAAGATTTAGTCATATTAATGCAGGTACTATTCAGGCGAACTGGGATTAAGATACAAGTGTACAGCGATTTTTATACACTTGAATTAAGACCGTATAAAATGGAGAAAGCATATAATACCGACAAAACTAGAGAAAATTTTAAATTATCTATATTTTTTGTTGGACTAATGAAGTTATATTGTAGCAGGATAGCCTCTTAATTAATTATCTATTTTTTCACTATTTGAAAATTCGATTATATATGGCAACTTTTATTAGTAAAATGTCAAACTTACCTTTTATTTTAAGTCTGCATCTTGATACCACGCGTTTCGATAGATGTGGCATTTGCCGAATTGAATATTCTTTCTTGATTCAATTATTTATATTTGTATGTGTGAACAAAAAGTTATTGTCAAAAAATTTTTTTCTCAAGAATCGTCCAATAAGAATCAACTGCGTACTCTCCGTCGCAAGCAGTTTATTTCTCGTAGCAAAAAACGCGCATAAACGTTGATATCAATACGCTCGTGTTGACGCGAAAGGCGTTTGTGCGCTGAGTATACACTCATACGCGAGGTATCGGCAGTGCGCTTCGGCCCGCGAACGCGATAATGAGCCTTAATTAAATGGAAAATTTATTTTTTAGGACAAAACTTGAATAGCTGTCCATGTTAAAGTGGCGGCTTAGCATAAATAATTCACTAACCTTTAGCGATAGAACGAAAAATTTCGAATTCCCTTGAATGCTTTTTTTCCCAATTATCAGG
The DNA here is from genome assembly GCA_018907035.1 of Sycobia sp. Sy_11. Lineage (NCBI taxonomy): Eukaryota > Metazoa > Arthropoda > Insecta > Hymenoptera > Epichrysomallidae > Sycobia > Sycobia sp. Sy_11. Next base: position 66,037 of record JACCIC010000066.1, on the reverse strand, counting down.
TACTCGGCCGTGTGCGTGTAAACATGACCACGGTATATAGAGACTATAAATCGATTATCTCTCATTTTTATTTCATCGAGTATCGATTGTTCACTATCGAAGTCTATTGAATTTGGCACGAATTATTATTGTCTCGATTGAAAGCCCGTTGAAGACTTTTGCCTGATCCTTGTAGCATCCCTGCAGATATCGGAGAAAAATCGGAACTTAGCTTACAATGTAAAAATGAATACTGACTAAATTAAGATTAATTTAAATATATATAAATAGGATGTATATTGATCGAAATTGAAAGCAATAACATATTTTTTTTTACCGTACAGGAACTAATAAAATGTTCTTCCCTCTTTATGTTTTTCCATAATGTATGAAACCTATTCGTGAAAATATTACCTAGCCACTTGATCGTGATGAAGAGCGATTCCATCTAAATTTAATTGTTATTACCAATTTGCCGATTTGACACCAACTATTCCAGATTATTCTATTCATGGAATTTCGGCATACAGGATAAAGCCAAGCTTAATGTGTTGGAATAATTCTTCAAAATTTTCACCCGAGAACTATAGCCGCCGAAGCATCGATCTCAAGCTATTGAGAAGCTTTACCAACGGTTCACGTATAATATAGATCGGGATATATATAGCGCTGTAAATCAATGCCCGTATAAGATTTTGAGAAAACACGAGGGTTTGAATAGCAGAAAGAGGGGAGGGAGGGGGGAGGGAGAGAGGTCCCTTGACAGATCTGTTTAGAGAGATCAGAGCAATAGTAGGAGCACACTTGTGTGTGTGTCTCTCTGCGCTCGCCGTCGGCCTCTGATTGTCTTTTATTGGGTTAAATTGAACTTCCTTCTCGTGATACGCTCTGCTCGCATCAACTCGCTCGCCCGCTCGCTTTGAGCAGAGTTGCTTAGCTCTTAAATATCTCGTAGGTATGGGGTGTCTTTAATGTACTGCAATAAGTATAACTTAAGAAGCGAAATAAAAATAATTGAATTTGTTCTAGCGCTGATGGAATTAGTTTGAGAGAAATTGCTGGCTTGCAATTTTCTCTCGCGTGAATCTAAAGTATTTCGTTGAGCATGGATTAATAAGTCGCAATTGGTGAATTAATTTTCATCGTTGTAACGAAACTTTTTTCACTTATCGTATAAATGTGCTTTGTATGTGTAATTGAAAAAAAAAACGAAATCACTGCCAGATTCTCAAGTAAAGCTGTATTGAAATGTATTTTTATCGGATTTCGTTTTTATTAAATCATAATTTACATTAAGCAGGCTGGAAAATGTTGCAATTCTAGTTGGTGGATATAAGAGACTTTTTGAGCGTATTTGATTTTTTAAACGTACCGCACTAATCTACGTTGCTCTAAACCTTATGTATATGATGTACTGAAAACAATTAATCGCTATAATTAAGATGAAAATATACGGTAAGTATTGCATTATATTAAGAGTTTTCATAATTTCAAAAATAATTTTTCCCCCATAATGGGAATAGATCAGTATTATTTAGAAAATAGTTTTAGTATTTCAAGAATGCACTTTTTTCTGTATTATTGAAATGTTTATTAAGTTCTTATAGAGTTTAGTTAATATATTCAAAATAATTTTACTATAAAATTGAGAATGGTTTCAGATAGAACAATGACAAAACTATCAAGCAAGATACTCAAGATGCCCTTAGCCGATTTCAATAATCTTGCAATTTATTGTGGTAGGCTGAATAATAAAAATTATAAAGGAAGGGAAACTAATAAAATGATGTTCCAAATCCTACTTGTTGAAAAAAGTAGTTGTATGAGATAATACTTTTCTCTTAATTTTGTTTTAAGTTTTGGTTCAAGTAATGATTAAAATAGTTCAAGTTTTCGACGGTTCCGCTACAAACATTATAAAGTTTAATTATTTTAAGCAATTATTTATACTAATTTCACCCTTTCAAACTGTTGTCCGTTGAAAGATAATAACATAAATATGAATTTTTATCGAAATCAGTGAGAAACACCTGATCTATTTTTCGTGTATAATATAGAAGAACATTTAAACACAGTCTTATTCTACGCATTTGCAAACGCAATAAAACGTTGATATGGTACATTGGTGAAAAAGTGTCAGCAACCAAGTCCCAGTTCGGAATTCCGACCGCGCGAGTACCTATATATACACATATATACATATATACATATATACATATATATATACATAGATAGACATATATATGGCGGGAAAATCGCATTGATAAGAACGAATTATGCAGATAAATATTGCGGCGATGCTGCCGATGTTATACGTGTAACCGCTTCAACTGGCTCATTCTCCTTCGTTATCTATTCATTGGCGGGCCCGAGCTACTTCATGTTCATATGCGCGTGCTATACGTGTCGCTGGACCAGAAATCCGGACCGTATTCCCATGTTCCAGTTACGGATGCGAGGCGAACGGATGACGGCTGGCTACGCTGGCCGGCACGGCGGTCTTTGTCTTAAATGAAATGTGCCTTATATTGATCCGACGCGCTATGCGGCGACCGGACATGCGGGCTGGCAGAGCTTCGACTATGTACGACGCGCGTCTTATATATATATATATATATATATATATATATATATATATATATATATATATATATACATACTCGATTGCCGTGCTTCATTTTTCGTTCTATATTAAATTGCCGCACATAATTGTGACTGACAGTAACTGTAACGCAGAGCAGTATTACGCGTATAGAGTTGAAACGCTATTTTTCAATAAAGCATCGGGTGAAGTTTCTCTGCGTCTTGATTGTCAGGAGCGCCCTCCTCTTTTCTCGAATGGGATGGATGAGCTTGTGGATTTTTTTTTAAATACTCGGCAGTAGTAGCGCGAACTTTTTGACCGTTGGCATCGTTGAACTACGCGGTGCATTAAGGATCAGAATATTTACGCAGCGATGGATCCTTTATCTATATACTAACAATTTAAGAATATATTCGGTCTCGATTAAAAGTTTCGTATTTATTTCAATCCAATAAGATGCGAGCGATTGTGACAAACTTACAGAAAAACTATAGATTTACCATACAGTTATTCACAGATTTTAGAAAGAATTTTCTTTTTATTACAAATTCATCTTTAGCCCAGTTAAACCTTATATTCATTATACTATATGAGCATCTCTGCACGTATAAACGAAATGGTCCAATCTCTATTCCACGACGAAATGCTTTCGAAAGAATCAAATCGAGAAAATAAAACTTGTGATTCCGCTATCTTATATACATTAATAAAATCCCATCTACAACTTTTTGTTTCGTGCCCTGCAGCGTAACTGTTTTTATACATAATGGTGAACGTTTTTTCTCCTCCTCCTCTCTCTCTCTCTCTCTGTCTCTCTCTCCTTATTATTACTATATATATAGGCTGCACTTACCGTGGCGGGATTTTATTTCCTTCGTTAACTCGTGCCCCGCACCTATCCATTAATAAACGGCGCGGTCTTCGATAGAGTCAATCAATTTCGGCACTTTTGAATACATTGTCCGCGGATGATTTTGTAGGTATATATCTTCGTTGAATGGGCCTCGAGTCTATACCCGGAGTCTATATTATATATCTACGTATATATGTCCATGTATATACCCACTCATACGAACACTCGTCAACACACTCACTCACTCACTCACACACGCAGACACAGAAACGGATATAAGTAGGAGGCAGTTATGTAGTCACGAGTGGTTTCCACACCTGCGCCGAAAGGCCCCCTCGAGTGTTTGAAGACGGCCGCGGAGAGCTCATGTTCACATAATGATTTTTAAACAAGAAGTCCCGCGTCGAAAACCTGTACCACCAGAATTGATTTATTTCTGCCCTCGAATGTGTGTATTGATCGAGCCGGAAGAAGGAGATATATAGTCTTCTGCTATTTGCACACAGCTCGGAAACGGGGTCGATTTTCGTATACTTCTGCGACCTTCCTTTTTCTAATTATGTCAACAGCGCGAGAAAAAAATCGACGTGAAAAATCTCATTTTTTCCTCATCGCTTTTTATGCACTAGATTTAGGGTAAAAAAGCATCTTTTTCAGACCATTTACTATTGCCTTCGCGGACGAGTGTCTTAACAGGTTCCGATCGATCGTCGACCGAGCAATTTCGAAACGTTTCCATGCAAAATTAACCCATTATCATTTCAAGATCTTAAAAGAGATCGACAAAAAGAAATTCTACATAAAAACACTCGACCGCTTGGCCGTATTCCTCTAAATTTCACGAACTGTTCGATTTTCGACAATCATAATTAAAAAAGTCATTCCTCTTCCATTACCTTCAAAAACCAAACCGAAGATTTCGACTCGCAATCCTTGCCGTAGTATAGCCAATAAAACAAAAAGTAGCGTACATAAATCTGCTGCCCGGCCATTGACAAATGCCACGCCAGGGCATATTAAAAATCGTACGAGAACACGGCGAACTCTGTATATATATATAGACAAGCCACGTGCGGGCGCGCGCGCGCGCGCGCATTAAAGGAGCCGCGAGGGAAGCCTAATGACTCCGAACATTCGGGAATCGTCGGACGGCATATAACTCGCGCGCAAGATAAAAAAAAAAGAGCGAACCTCGTAGAGACAGGATTTGTAGCCGGGATTATACAGCTCTGACCGGAGTTTCGTCCGCGCGCGCGCGCGCCGCGATGATCCATTAAGGACGGCACGGATGATCGGACGCGCGCGCCAGTTCAATCACGTCTGCGCCCGGATCCAGCTCGTATAGAGACGATCGGCGGTCGGCTTCCTTGTATCGGGAATTAATTGATTGTCATTTGACGGAGTGTATACGCGGTGCAAAAAAATTAACTACGTATTATGAAATCCCGTTGATTGATGAGGTCGGCTTTTCGTAAGCCAAATATACAACGAATGTTTTATTGATTCGATAATTTGTCTTTTCGCTCTGTTTCTTTTTTTTTTTTTTTTTTTTTTTTTTGTTTTTTTTGGTCTTCGATTGTGATATTCGTCAGGAAAGACCTATACGTCGACTTATATGGATTAAATAAATAATGAGTATTTTTTCTGAAGAAAACTCAGCTGAAGCATGCAAAAAACAGCACCCGTACTTCTTTAGTAACTTTCTTGAAGGAAGAATTACGAAATTCCTGGCTTTCGTGACGACGCGCTTTTTTTTCGCGAGCAATTGCATCCGCAAGGGTTCGTGAACCCCGCGGGCTGGCGATTGTGAGAATCCGAGATGCCTCGGCCGGGCCTTGTGCGAAGCTGCTTGTTGCTCGATTCGCCGCTAGGCATTATATAAGACAGGAGGACACGAAGGCAAAGTTAAACGTACGAATGAGACAGGAGGGTAAGGCATATAGACGCGGAGGAAAAATTGTATCGGGGAATAGGAACTTGTGCAGAATCTCGACAAGATACGTGTGAGGTATATTATATACGAGAATACCAGAGGGGAAGGGGAGAGAGAGAGAGAGAGAGAGAGAGAGAGAGAGAGAGAGAGAGAGAGAGAGAGAAGAGCGAAAAGGAGTGGAAAGGCTCCCGGGCTCTGCCAACCTAATAAAGCAATTTGTCACGCTTGTCGTCCGAATGCCAGACAAACATTAACACACAATCTTCGCTACAATAAGAGTGAGGGCGAGAGGATAGATATATAGAGAAAGAAAGAGAGAGAAGGAGGAGGAGGAGGTTCTCCGTCGTTTGCTGGATCATCTCTTCGCCTCTCTCTCTCTCTCTCTCTCTCTCTCTCTCTCTCTCTCTCTCTCTCTCTCTCCCGACCTCTTCCCACCTCTCCCATCACCCCGAGAACGTGTGTGTATGTGTGTATATATATATATATATATGACATGTATCCAAACGCATATATATGTGTGTGTGCGTGCGTGTATGTGTGCATGTGTGTGTGTGTGTGTGTGTGTGTGTGTGTGTGTGTGTGTGTGTGTGTGTGTGTGTGTGTGTGTGTGTGTGTGTGTGTGTGTGTGTGTGTGTGTGTGTGTGTACCTTCTCGCCTCCGTTCCACGAGGGCTTTGTTCCCTCTTCACTGCGTATACGCGGGGCCGCCTCGTTTTATCGTACGTATGCCCTATAATGCCATTAGGAGCGCCTACGCTATTGTCGCGCGCGCGCGCGCCCATCGATGAATAGAAACTGTAACCTGCGCGTGAGAAATTAAAAATGAACAGGAGAAAAAGAAAATAATTATCCTCTGGGGCCCGGGAGCGCCTCTCGCGAACGAGATCTTGGGGTGGAGACTATATATGGGGGTGTGCGTGTGCGCGCGCGCGCGCGTGTGTGTGTGTGTGTGTAGGCATATACATATTTCTTATATATCTTATATACACGAGCTTTGATGCTCACCGAGGCGTGAACGACTTTTGTAGAAGTTGGATCCGTCCTCTTAATGGCGAGCCAACGGGCGGACTCGTCTGATTACAATACAAAAGCAATGATTCAAGGTAGGATATTGGTGGTGATATTTTTATATGCTGGGTACGACATAGGCCAGCGTCAAGCCATAATATATATATATATTTTCTAGTTTATAATCGTCTTATAAATACGAATTATCAAATGCAAAAATTGCTCGCGTAATTATATCGGGAAATTTCCTATAATATCAAATTTTGGGAAATGCAAAAATTGAAAAATGTTCTAACGGTCTCTGCAAGGATAATCCACTGATCCAATATCTTGAGCAACTGAAAACTCTAAATTTATGAACTCAACTCCCGATAATCCCGATCCTAATAATTTCGAATTCACAAAGATCAAATCTACATCACCTTAAAATTATTCCAATTCGATCATTCCTTCACATATATTGATTTTTCTTTTATAGACACAAAAAACTTTTGACGGAATAGAAAAAAATGCAGAATACATTTGATTTGAGCATCCCCAAATATATACATCGCACACTCGATTAATTTCTGTAAGCTATTCTTTCAGGTTTATGGACTTTGTACTTACATTCTTCAATTGAAAATATTATTACAGATATTCACTTAATCTTAGTGTACTGATATTTTTCAACTTGGAATTTGGTAAGTATCGCACGGCGTTTTTTCGTGCGATAAGATATATATATATTTAATTTTACGATACAAGTATATATCCGAAATTGTAGCCATCGCCATATACTCGTAAAGCAATACAAACGCAAACTGCGCAGGAGAAGCGTCTTGAACCAGTCGTACAAAAAATGGAACGAGAAATAAATTTTTTAAAACTTTCGCAAACCAACTCCCGGATGCCATTACATCGGTAACAATTAATCTGCCCGGCCGTTTTTCAGGTCAGCACGAGAGTCAAGACCAAACGCATCGGAGGAGAGCCCGAGTATCTCGACAGTGAAAGAGAGAGACAGAGATACTCGCAATCGAAAAAAGAAGGCTCGCAATCCAGAAACACAATTCCCATCGAAAGTTCATTGCGGTTTTCATCGCAAGCGCGCCTGCCTATATATACGCACACGAAAAGATCGTAAGGTGCACCGTAAGCGCGTCAAGCCCGCGCGCATTGCACCCGACAGAAGAGGACGTGCGAGAGGGAGAGAGAGGAGAGAGAGAGAGAGAGAGAGAGAGAGAGAGAGAGAGAGAGAAAGCGCGCGGAAGGGATGAGGGGAGGTAAAGAAAGACGGATCTCTCTGATTGTGCGAGGACCACTCGGAGCGAAAGGATCCATCAATCACGCGCACGTCCCGCGCCTCGCAGTTCGCCGGTAGCAAGAACCTGTAGAACCTCATCGTCGTCGTTGTTTCACAAGCCGACGTCACCGGACGGCGCACACGTACGGAGAGGGAGAGCCTGAGAGAGAGCGAGAGGAAGTTCTCCTCCTGCGGTCTCCCCGCCCTTCCCCGTCCCTCCTCGCCCACTCCTTGTCTTTTTCTCTATGTCCAGCTCAGGGTTCCGGCGCAAAAAGCTTCATAATGGTCCCGGAGGCGTCGCAGCGCCTTTCGCGCGCTACGGCGCGGGGGGGAAAAAAGCACGCCACGGATTTACGATCGCCGAGTGTGTCGACCTTGCGAAACGCGCTCGATCATAAGTCTTCCCTCCCCCGCCCGCCCATCCCTTGCCCCATTCCTCGCCTACCACGGCACCCCTGCCCTCGGTGTCGTTCGCGGGCCATCGGACGGAGTTACGGGCGCAGAGCCGTGTACCTCGGGCGGAGTTCCCATAGCTCCTTGGTATTTTTATATGCGTAAAGATCCCTCGTAGCGTAGAATAGACCACAGGTTCATACGATTATCATGATAAAAGCGTCGATCCTGATTTTGCCTTATTGTATATGCACGTTAATATATATAAGGTTACATTTTTGAAGTAAAACGTTATATCAAAATATGACGCATTATCTTGTATATTAAGAAACATTTAAATGATCGAACATTATCAAATCCAGAAATCCAACAATATCAGCCAAGAGGTCTTTGTTGAAGTCAAATACCAAATTATTAAATTAGAAAGTCTAAATTTTAAAAATATTCTAACTAAAAATATGTGAATAGGCTTTGTCGTTCTCTTGGATCCTATAAACAGAGCAGATATCTGAACGGAATCTCAATTATTTTATCAGAAACTACTATAATTATATGAAAAACAATTAAGCGTAATATTCCGCACAGATCTGGAATGATCTGGTTTCTTAACATTAGTTGCACAAAAATTGAAAAGATTCGAATGATTTTAGTCCTATATCTGAGATATCTGATTATTTACTTTAATGACTTTAGTTCTCGTAGAAGCTACCTCCATAATGAAATTGCCAAAGTCGTTCAACTCCTTGTGATGAAAATATTTTTAATAACATTTCCATGCTTTTATCTACATTTTCAATTATCGTTATTAATATTTACGAAGACGCGGATTAATGCGGCATAGTTAAGGGCCATTGTTACTGCTTAAATTTATTCACTTTGAAAACTGAATCATCGCAGCTTAACCCACGATAATAAAAACACTTCAACAGAGCCCTTAATCCTTCCCTAAATGATTTTACGCACGATTGCCTATAAAATAATTTTTGCCTCCGTTTGTTCGTCGCGCTTACCGTAAATAATCCATGTACGACCGATTTGCTTCGCGGCTGTTTATTTAAAAAATTGAACCGAGAACGAGTAACGCGCCAAGGCCGAAAAATTAAACGCGCGAAATCAATTCAAATCAAATCGCTCGATCAAAAGCGCCGCTCGCTCATATATTACACATACAGAGGCGAATCCTCGCGCAATAATTCCACTCAAGGTTGTGCCCCCGGCGACCCAACGCGCGCGCGCGCTTGACAGCAACGGGAAGATTAGGAAGGAAGGTCGCATGCGGGTACTATATTATATATATATATATATATATATATATATATATATATATATATACGCGCGTGTGTATGCGCGTGTGCGTAACTCTCTGTGCGCGTTGGACAACAACGTAATATATCCGCGGCATCGGGACGCGCGACCGCGGCAGGGGGACTGAAGGGTCGAACCATTACCGAGTTGACCTCCACTGACCCTGCACACGCATCAAACTCGCGCACACGGATAAAAAACTCACTTGCGCGCCGCTTGATTCAATTAAAAGCCTGATAGAGTACGCGAACGCGGGCGGCTGCACGGTCCGCGCATACGGATCCTCCGCATATTATTAGGACACAACATATGTACATGCACGAACGCGTGCGTACGTATATGTGCATGCTCCATCCGCCCGCGGCTTTCTACACTTTTTCGGTCGCTTCCGAGAAGAGCAGCGCGCCCACAGACACAATTGACGAGCGTACGCCGCGATGGGAGAGACTTTTCGCGGCACAGTGTCGGTGTGTCGGTGCGCGCGCCAGCGTACACATCTATACACGTGGATCCGTACACTAATCGCCGGGGCTTCGATGATAATGAAGACGAATGGATTGGACCGGAAGCGGATTCTCCGGCCCCGTCGGTCGAAGTAGCATCGACTCTACTTCATCCCCCCTTTCGCCCATTCCTGAAAAAAGATCTATATATATATTCTAACTCTGGATAGTTGTATAACAATATTGAGACTAATGTCGGATCATTATATGACTGATCACTTGGAAATATTTATAATCATATTCATAACGCTTCACTCTAGATGATGATTTTAATTTATCGTAAAGATATGATCACAGTCGGTAAAATTAATAATTGTGTATACCTTGAAATGTATTATCTAACCTCGTAATTTTGATGAAAATCGACAATAAACAAGCTCTTTATTAAATTTAAATGTCTCAAAGCAAATGCTACTTCTAACGATCATAATGTACTGTATCATTCATGAAATTATTCTGTTCTTTATATGCTTTTAGTATCATCAAATCATACCATAATTACATCTGAGCATGAAATAACATATGTTATGATTAATTACTTTAGGTGGTGCTTGTCCATATGAAAGGAAAGCGGATAAAAATCCAGCCCTATAGGATTTCCAAAAATCGACCATTTATAATAATTTGAATAACATTTGTAATTTAAGAAATTATCGAATTTGGGTTTAATATAATGAACTGTCGTGTATCTCCCAATTTATAGTTTTTTAAGGAGCTCGAATAATACGTACGCGGTCATTAATCGCAATCGTTGATGATATCCAATTCGCAATTAATCAAGAGCGAGTTGATCTTCTTCTTGATATTGATTTTAGCACGTGCCTCAAATATAGTAAACGAAGTATTTTTGTTTGACGAACACGAAAGTTTTTTTGAGGCGCTTATAATAATCCGTTTATAATTTGTAACAGTAATCCTTTATAATTTTTATTCACATGTGTAGGCTGCTTCAGATATTCCTACGTTGTACCCCTAATGTTTTTGAATATTTACTAAAGATTTAAATGAATGATCTCAGTTCTATTAGTCCTGTAATCAACGACAGTCGATCTTCCTAGATCACAAACCGCGCGTACACGTGTGCTCGCGAATATAGCTCAAAACTTGTGACGAGGAGGTCAAAAAAGCACGGGCAAAATTTCGCGACGAATACTCCAGATTTACAGCGAATTACAAAGGTATGAGCTAAGCTCCGCAAATTCCTCGCTCCGTTTTCGCGAGAGCGCTCTTAATTGAGGAAACATATTTAATGCGAACGCATGCCCTCACCCAACCTCCCCCCCCCCGCCTCCTCATCCAAACGCGCGAGGCGCAATAATTTATGTCAACATAATTCCGCGGTGCTTGATGGAAAAGGCCTACATTCGCGGATGACATCAAGCCCGGGGGAGTCGGCGGCAGTCTCGCGCGCCTTGCGACATTTCCAAGAAAAGGAGCGAGAAAATGCAGCGGGAGGCGAACGAGTTAATTCGCTTAATCGGATCGGGCGGCGGGAGCGGGGGCGGGCTACGGCCGCCCGCCCATACGAGACGTCGCAAGTGCGAATCAGTGGAGCCCGCGAGGCAGGAGCGATATTCAATTGTAACGTACGTGAAATCTACATTCGTTGGCGGCGCTCAACGAGCCGCGTCGATCCTTCTTATCCCGTTCGGATACGGGGCTCGGCCGCGACGCGTCGCGAGCCAGAGGAGCAGGCAGAGGCCGTTCTAAGCGCTCATCGCGCCCATGCGTCCCTGGGCCGGGCGCGTATGTCGCGATATATTCATCATTGCCCCCGGCCGTACGGGCTCGAAGCGGAATTAAGGAGAGGAAGGAAGAAGAGAGGCGCGCGCGTTGCGCAACGCCCGCAATTTTGAAGCTGCCAGCCCCCTCACTCACTCACTCACTCACTCACTCACTCACTCACTCTCTCTTCTCTCTCTCTCTCTCTCGATCTATGAAAATTTTCTTGCATTTCCGCGTATTTGATAACAGGGCCGAAGTCATCGGATGGCCGATGCAATATATATAGATTTATTTATTATTTATTCTTATCCGAGAGACTCACAGTTGTACGAATATGCCCTATTGAATTTGTACTTTTATATTTTGTTTTTTCTTTTGTCATGACTTAGTTAAGTATAGCATTTTCTGTTCTACTACCTCTCAGCATAATAACTATCTGTGATATGGATAATACTGACTTACTAAATTGTTGTAGACTATTTATAATTAATGTTATTTTAATATTTTAACAAATTTTATATATTGATGAAAGATCTTATGTAGCATTTTATTGTATTAAATTTATGTTTTATTACATAATTTTTATGGAAAAGGACAAAGAAATCCACCCACCTATATATTTATATTTCTCTCTCTCTCTCTCTCTCTCTCTCTCTTTCTCTGTTTGTCTGCATGTCTGTCTCTCCGTCCTGTCTACTCATATGTATATACATATATATATATATATATATATATATATATATATATATATATATATATATAAGCGGAGCGGTTCGAAGGAATTGAAACATAAGCTTCGAAGCGGGTGGATTCTTATGTAGGATGACGTGTGCTTGTGGTTCCGGGTCATGTAGATATATATATATATATATATATATATATATATATATATATATATATATATATATATATATATATATATATGGAAAGTCTTTTCTAAACGCATATATCTATATATACGATCCTTTTGATAATAATGATTAACCTTTCATGTATAAAGATATATCGTGTCAAAGAATCGGTGAATGAAATCAAGGCGGCCTTTTAAGTATCGGCCGTTATTGATACCTTTTGTTGTCTCGACTCGTGTATCCTTTGTATGTGTTCTCATATTAATAGAGCGGGTGACCGCCGTGATCGGCCCTTATGAATGAAAGAGGGAGTCGTGAAAAAATCGGTGGAAGGCTTTGATTTGGTTAAATTGTAAATTATAAGGATATATAGTTAATATATTGAACAACAGCCATGCATTCCCTGAGCAATGGTAATTTATGCCTTGCCGTAGTCGTACGTAGTTTTCTGCTTATACTGCACGACTTTAACATCTTCTATTTAATGTATACATATACATACATACACACACACATATATATACAGCTTAATACTACAGATCACGTCTAAAACCTGGAATTTCGAGGCAATCCTCGAGCGCGCGAGCGCGTTCTCGAGGGCTCGACGACTTTCCGCCGCCGCGTAACGCCGCATTGTTAATGGATCGAGGTCTTGAATTGATTCGTAATTTGCGGTTCGGCGCGGTCACTCGAATGCCGCGGACGTTGCCCCCCCCCCCATCCTACTTCACCCACCACGACATCCGTATAGTACTCCCCGGCATTCCCCTGTACGCGTGCTCCGCTTCAAAGACGTATCTTGACAATGCCGCATTCTTTCGCGGCCCCGGTGCTCGTGGCGAAGGAGGAGGAACGGCTGAGGGGGGGGGGGGTGAAACAATCGTTCGCGACTACAGGTACGCGCATACGCGACGATTCGGCTGTGGTATTTTAACGTGTCCGCGCGTATGTGGAAGTTTCCCAGCTTTTCTGCTACATATACGTATTGTGGAACGTAGTCTCTGTCTTCATTGTTCTTGTGCAGCAGCCCTGTCATTTGCATATAATATCCGCCTGCTGTGCGTAAATCTGTTAATTTGTTCAGAATAAAAAAATAAACGATTTTTATCTTATTTCTATTTTTGATACGCCATATTGCTTTGAAACAATATTGATGATTCCCAAAGGGTTATAGAACTATATGTAATTTTTTCTTTATAAGCTAACTATTGCAGGTGAAATTATTTGTATCCTTACATATGACAAAGTGAAAAAATCGATGTTTTTATCACTCTTGAATTTTTTTAACTTCAAAATCGAAACGCAAGTTTGACGTAATCCGTAAATAACCGCCGATCCTGGACCTTAACTGAAAAATGGCACAACGACAAAAGAAACCTTTTCATACGGAATGCCAGCGAACGCGATTAATCTACCTTCTTCTCCCGTGCCCCCGTCCCCGAACGCACGCGAGGCACGACCGCAAATGAAAACGCAAAATAAGCGTCGCCGTGCTGTTGGCTCCTGGCTCGCGAGAGAGGAAGAGAAAGAAGGATGGCGCACAGCGCCAGAGCGGCGAAACCGCGGACCGAAGTCGCCGCGTACCCTGACGTGACATAAGGTCCAGAGTCGCAGCGCGCTCGCGCCGTTATAATACACGCGGGGTGGTGGGGAGGGGGGAGCAGGGGGGCGGAAGAATAAAACTGCGCAATCGGCTTGAGAACGTCGCGCGCGGCCCGGCGCAGAGGCTGCGACGGCGATTGCGCAATTCCTCGCGCGAGCGAGCCTTTTAATATACGCATCTCCGCGGAAGCGATCAGCGGCAACGGCCTGGCGAGGACAATTTCATTTTTCAGCGTTTGACGCGCGCGCAAACGAAACGGGGGCTCGGGCGGGCCGGACCGACGAAATTATGCGTACATGCGAACGCGACTGCCCCTGAGACCCGGATTTTTTATTTTATTTCTACGGTTTTCCGCGCCTTTACGGTACGCTGTGCGCGGTTCTCGAAAGTATCGTTATAATTGAAATAAAATTCTATACGACACGCGTTTATTCGGTAAGTCGGCGTTATGCAGCATACGATCGATGACTAAGAAGTTCTCCGCTTGGCGCACTAATGAGAAGAAGAAATTATTGGAATCTGGAGTTTGGTGAAAACTCTTTGTACTAAACTCTCACTATGCTGGGATGTTTTATGGATTTTTAAATTAAAAGAAATTCAAAGTAATGAAATATAAAATATTTATTATAAAATTACACTGAACGATCGAGACAATATAAAGTTATATTAACCTGAGCAGAGATGAGAAAACAATGAAAGTTAGCGCTCTTTCGGCTCGTTTATATAGGACTCGAGGCCCCTTCTCGCAGGGTCAAATTACGGGAGATAAGCCCCACTCGCTGATCGCAGCCCAAACTCTAGCGCAGCCTGACGGTCGGAGCGCCCGAGGTGGCAAACCGAACACGTCACTTCTTTCGAAATTCTGAAGATTTTCACAAAGCCAGAATACGATTCGCTTAAATGAAAATCTGTAGAAAGGCCTTTTTACGTAAAATCTTCGAATTTCCCGACACAGCACGGAAATTGCTTATATAAGCATAATCATTCACCTCTTTCGAAAACCTCAAGATTTTCCTTTAGCAAATATTCGGCCACCTCTTTGTGAAACCGTATAAATGCTAATTTTCAGTAAAACCTTCGGTTTTCCCGTCACGGCACGTAAAATGTGTACCGAATTTGTACACGGTATGTGGGCCTTTAACTAGAGTTTGCTCGCGATCAATTTTTTCTAACTATGAACTTCTTTTCATATTTAATATAGAAAACGATATATTTCTTTACTGAAAAAAGTAAGACGACGATACGTTATTTTGAACATTCCCGAATATTCGACAATTTCCCGTCTCTGCTTTACATGATATTTCATCATTTAAGACAACATACATTTAATTTCTTCGACGCAATGCCGCTTTGTGCCGAGATTTTAGGTTTTAAGTTACAGGGATCGCATATCAACCAAGTCGACAATTGATATGTATACAAATTCTCGCTTACAAATATGAATCTGAAAATTATTACGCATTTAATCGAAGATTTAATCTAATAATATTTTACATTAACTTCTACGAAACAAAAACGTATTTATCTTAATATTTAAACAAGTCAATTTTATAAATGTATTACGCTTAAAACATATGCATGAATTTATAGAAATAAAAGAAATTTAAGTACTGTATTAATTTTATCACGTATAACACAAACTAAAATTTATAACGTAGAGAGATCTTTTATATTAAATAAACTATAATTCTCAGATAATACAATACGATCTTATATTATGCAATTCAATAATCTTTTACTCTAAAGAAACAAATCTTAAATAAATATAAGCTATATATAAATAAATATAAAAACATAATAAGCGCAAATAACATGTTTCTTAAATAATGTTATTTTTCTATAAATAATATATACACAAAAAACATGTCTGTCTGTAACACTCTTTATCCAACTTTTATCGTAGATTGTGTATATGATCGAAATGAAACGCCGCGTTATACTTAGTATGATTGGTTAATAGAGATAAATTTCTTTCTGCAGTAATGGAGACCCCAATGAATCGGTCGCGCATAATGAGCTTCCCAAACAGTTCTTCATTGCTCAATTATCCGACTAATATACTCTTGGGCAGATAATTTGGGACAAAGACGCGGCGCAAGTTTTGCAAAACGATCGCGCGGCCCAATCGGACGTCAACGAGGTGGGCAAACTTTTTCCGTTACCACAAACGAGGCAATGAGCCTAACCAGCTTTCCGCGCGCTGTCCGCAACGAAACCCGATAAACGAGGGCCGGCGCGCATTGAGCTCGGCTTCGCGTAAATGCCGAACGATCCAGCCAATACGGGCTAATTTTTCTCTGGTAATCGGCGTAATGACGGCGAGTAGCCCGAGCGGGCATGGTAATGAGAGGAGGAGGCGGAGGGGGCGCGGAGCATCGGAGCAGTTACGAACAATATCGGAAGAGAACGGGAGTGATTAGGCTTAGTACGCGCGTATGAGCACGAGCGCGCGAGGGGGTGCGCGCGAGCGAGGTGGGCGCGAAAAGCGCAGCGCAATTGTATTTGGGTGAGAAGGGCGCCGGGGTCGTTTCACACGTTGCCGCCCGATCTCTCTCTCTCTCTCTCTCCCAACAGTAGTGCCCGTTGACTTCGGAGTCCCGAGTCCCCCGGGGATCGACAACCGACGTCTAATATTCGCAATAGAACTTCTATGTCCATTATAGCATACGTTTAACGTCAAATATACTACTTCTAATAATGGTAAAGTATAAAATGCAACGTTACATCTCGATTTTTGGGTTAGTAAAGTGCTACTGTTTTACGCTTACGAAAATGGTTAAATTTCATTTTACGAAAAAACAAATTTTAAGCACAAAATGTCGAAAAAAGAAGCCATGTTCGCTCTCTCGGCACGTAGGCGAAAAGTTATATTTCATGGTTATTCTTATTATAAGCAGTATATGCGACGTGGACGTATAGGATTTCCATCCACGTGCTTATCGACACTACCCCCACCTCGATTACATAGCAGGTCAATATAAATTTCGTATTTTTCGCCTTTGTTCTATAATATTCTTCCTTATACAAGTGATAAATATTATCGTGATTTCGGTAACTTTAAATATTTCGAAGATTTGAATTAATTAGGATTTGCAACATTCGGTAAAGAATTGTAATCGATACAAATATGGATTATTAATAATAACTTCATTTTATTATTGTAAGGTTATATATCAATTATAATACTAACACATGAATCGTTTCAAAATTGAATTGCCAAGAGCCATCTCGGCGTTCATGCTATTTGCCAAATTAAAGAAAGTAACAGACCATGTACAAATCAAAATACAAAAATACTATGAAACAAAATTTTTTTTATTCGCCAATAGAGATATTGTAATATAATTGTAATATAAGTGTTTCATGTCATTAACATTATTACTATTTTATTATATTTCATCAAATTATTCGCGAATCTTTCCATTAAACTTAATTTAATCATTATAATCTCATCATAAGAAAATCTGATAAAAAACATCATATCATTCAATTACTCATTCTTACAGATCGATTTTACAATTGTAGATATACATAATATGCAATAACAGAATGAATGAAATCTACTTCATTAAATAAATCTGAACAATGCGACTTGACAATGAATGCATTAAATTAGTAACTCACACAACATGTTAACGAGACCTCATTGAAATCCCGCAAGGGGGATAAATATTGTGCTCCAAACGGAGAGACGGGAACTACGTGGAACGACTCGCCGCCTCTATATTGCCCACCCATTACGCACACCTCGGCGCCCGTCAAAGGCTCGCACGCAGCCTGCGCGCAAATATCGCCCCCTCCCGCCCCATTCCGCCGCCCCAGTCCCTCAAGTCTCCTTCAGAATCGGCTCGCTGACCCGTTAATCAACATCCGATTCACCCCTGCCCCCGCCCCGCCACTTCGCCCCATCGCCCTCGGCCGCAAATCCATTCGCCGCCGCCGCCCGCGAGTCCCTTTCGGCCGCTTTGCCGAAGGGCGCGTGCCGCGATAACATCGGCCCTTCCAGCCGCGCGCAAAGACGACGACGCGACGTCCGACGTATTCGCCCCGGGACTCGCGAGCGGCCGCCGTCCGGGGCTCTCTTGCGCCCCTCGGGAGGGCGCTGCTTTGATTGGTCCATTGAGCGCCCACGCTCGTGTACACGTACACACACGCGCGCGCGGGTATGCACGGGTCACCCCGGGGGGGCGCCCGGCTCCGGTCGGTCCTCCATCGCACCCGCGCATCTCGTTACCGAGCCCATTCACGGCGCCCGGGCGCGGAATCAAGTGGAATTGTTGTCGGGAGGTCGAGAGGGGGATATCTTCGTCGGGACGACGATCCGTCTCGGTGGAGGAGGGTGGGGAGGGCGGGGGGAAGTCGCCGTCGACGCGGGCGCGTAATCGCGTTAGATCGATGCGCGTTTGCTCGCGAGCATAGGGAAGCCCTGGCATATCCGACGCCTCATATTGAATAACGAGCTTTTTATCTATCTATCTATCTATATATATGCACACTTTCTGTCCCGAAAATGGATGGAAAAAATTAATATTCCGCCGAGTAAGCTGGAATGGAAACGCGGACGTTTCGTAACCCAAACGTTGATGCGCACCCGGGCTGGGGAGTGGGTCGCGGTTATTTTTTAATTGGAAAATTGATGTGTTTGTTTCTGTTTGTCGGAGCACGACGTCAAGATGAACATCTTCTCGTATTCTTGGAGGTTTCGTGATTGAATGAAGATTAAGCAACCGAAATGCTTCAATCTTGTTACAGAAGAAGCAGAAAATGGTTTATGGTATTGGTCGGGCGCACTTCCATTATCCGCCGTCGTGTCGGACTAAGCCCGCGTCTACTACTTAGAACACAATTCCAACGCGCTGATACTTCCCGCTGTCGTAGAACAAATTTAATTTCCAACGAGTGCTCGTATAGCTCACGATCAATATATATATATATATATATATATATATATATATATATATATATATATATATATATATATATATAGTTGAAAGAAAGTTGAAAGACCGAATCAGCGGCTATACAATCAAACTACACGAATTATCCGCCCCGTGTACTTGGCGAAATTCGTTACGCTCGGCTGACTTTCCCCGCTCGACGGTCTCAGGTGCCGCCAATGATCCTCCTCCTATCGGGAATAAAAAGCTCCTCCACGAAAGAAAAGCGCGCGCAAAATATTGACGTACCACGACAGCCCGTGACAATGGTCGCGAGCACTTTTTCGCCCCACTATGGTATGATGTATATATTTCAAAAAGAATTCGCACACTCTATGATATATGGAACGCGAAGAGCGAAAAAAAGTATCGAGAAATGGAGTGTGCAAGAGTGTATTGAGAGAGGCCTGCCCAGGAGCTGTACATATATATATATATATATATATATATATAGTGAATGATCTCTCGAGGTTATTTCGCCTCCCCGCCACTTTCGCTCCCACATTTGTGCTGCCTGCGTGTGTGCGTGTCTCACGTTGCAATAAAAGTCGATCGGTCGTTGTCGCGTACAGTCGTCGACTCTCTGTCCTCTCCTCTCCTCTCTCTCTCTCTCTCTCTCTCTCTCTCTCTCTCTCTCTCTCTCTCTCTCTCTCTCTCTCTCTCATTTGTTCGAACGAGCATGTGGGCCAACAATGCCCACTTCTCCGCAACGCACTTCACTTCGTTGCCATTATTTTCTGGTCTCCTCGCCTATACGTGTATTTTTGTGTGCGCCCGAGCGCTCGCGCACGAACTCGCATGCACGGAGAGAGTCGCAAACGCACGGGCGAGCTCGTGGAAAAAAAGAAAAAGGGATATATCTGCAGACCACCGAGCGCGCGCGCGCGCGCACCGCACTCGAGGGCCCTCGGTGCAAATTTTGTTCCGCTACAAAAGCAGCGGCGCGGTGGCGTCGGCAGCAGTAACTCGATCGAGAATGAAAGAGAGAGAGAGAGAGAGAGAGAGAGAGAGAGAGAGAGAGAGAGAGAGAGAGAGAGAGAAATATCAGGAGGACTGTGTGAGGAGGGCAGCAACTCTTATAGTACCTGCAAAGTATAGGATTTTCACGAGATCTAGATTCGGAAGGATCATTGCATGAAAGACATTTCTATTTTGTCTTGATTATTGAATTTCATGTTCAAAGAAAGGGATAAATATAGATATATTTAATCGTGTATATACATATATATTTATATATAATTCTCAATTCACAAAATATTTATTGAATTGTCTCGTCCAAATACTTTCCGAATATAATATCTAGAATAAACTTAAAATATCAATATTCATGAGGTAATCATTACATTTTTTTAATGTCATTGTTTTAATAGATATTAAAAAAATGAAAGATTACATTGCCAATTTTATTTGATTATTATCAAGGCTTTAAAATTTTTCTTCTGAAAGTTTTTCTGTTTTAATACTGTTTTAAATGGTGCTGCAAAAAGAATTACAGATTTCCTGCTAAAAGTGTATTATAGCCGAAGCGAATAGCTGTTCAATTTTGCAATTAGACGGAACGAGATCATCTAGATTGCACTTAAATCACTTTACGAACTGCCGAATCATCGGCAAATATATATATCTCTCTCTCTCTCTCTCTTTCTATTAATAAATCCATTCGCACCTAAAGAAGGAGAAAAAAGACCTATTATTATTTCTTGCCGTCTCGAATAAAGCCGAGATTTTCGAGAATTAAAAGCATCATCCTCGAGTATATAGAGTTACGAGCTCCCTTTCCTCCGGAGAAAAAAAAGAAGCCCCGAGCACTCCGCTCGCTAATACTTAATTCCAAACGATTAGCCGGTATATATAGCGACCGAGGGAACGAGGGAGGGGCATAGAGAGCGATCTCGAAACACCGGAGCCCCGAGCGCGCGCTATAGGGCGCCTTGGAAAAAAGCGCTTGCTTTCTTTCTTTCTCTCTCTCCCTCCCTCCCTTCCTCGCTCTCCCTCTATATGGATGCGTATATACATATATGCAAGTTTGACATCTCGTTTTCCGCTCGTTAATCTCGCCGACGCGCAATTGCGCGCGCGGTCGGCCGTCCGCCACCACCCCCGCGCCGCTGATCGCTCGCTCGCTCGCTCGCTCTCTTTCTCGCCCGATCAAACTGATACAAGGCCCTCAAGACTTATAATACACGCTCTCCGCGGCGCGGAGCGTCGGCAGCGGCTCCTAGAGGCCGCGTGCGACTGGGAATCGCGCGCCTCGTATGCGCGCCCGCGCTCTCGTAACGTCGCTGCGGCCGCAGCCGCCGCCGCCGCCGGCCCGAAGGGTGAAACAATGAGCGACGAAACACGACAATGAGGATTTAAGTGGCGACCTCAATGATATCAACTGCGCGCTGGAATAGAATTCAATTGAATTGAAGGAACGGCCGAGCGCGAGCGAGGCGGTGTGGCACTCCGGGACCCCGGGGGCGGGGGGGGGGGGAGACAGCGAGCTCCTCTCGCGCGCCGTGCGTACGCGCGCGGTGCCGCCTCTCGGAAGAGCGCGCGGGCTTCGTGGTTACGGAGGCGTGAATCTCGCGCGCCTCGGAGATCTCGGAGCGAGCGAGGAGTGGACGGCGCTGACGACGGCGGGGTGACGGTTTTTTTTTTTGTCGTTGAGGTTCGTGTGGTTCTTCGGATCGATGTTGGAGGATTAGGATAGGGGTGGGGATTATTGTTGGTTAGTGGAAATACGATGATTTTAGGGAGTATTCGCGAATCTCCGGGTGATTTGAGATTGAATGCCGTAAGATGGAATGATTTTCGAAAACCATATGCTCTATAAGGAATTAGGTAATTACGAAAATAGTAAGCATGTGCACTAGTTTAAAGGATAGAAATCTCAATTTTTAAAAAGGGTTAATAAAACCAGTTAGACTCGTGATAATTAAGAAATAGTTTCTATGTACAGGATACGATTCTAATTCTTAATTTTCTGTAATAATGAACATTTAATAATTCTGAACCATCAGTATTTAAAAATTATTATTAGAATCTTAATTCATCTTAAACATTTCTTTAAAATGAAGTATTTTATTTTATAAATTTAAACGAATTTGTAATAATTAGGGAAACATTAAAGATACTCGAACTCGTATCGATGCTTCCAGCATATTCACATGAAAATTGATCTTAGAGTAATTTTAAGGTTGAATATTATAAAATATAGAAATTATGAAAGGAAAATTTAATTAATAATTGTATGTTGAATCATTATAACCATTTAGTTACTTAATAATGATTTACGAATCGCTAAATTTATACTTAATACGAGCAATACTACTTAATTTAAATAATCAGTATCAATGTATACGTGCTGGAAGGTTTTATAATCTAAATTACATTAAATGTCGTTATTAACAGCGTACTTCGGGTCATAATTGAATTTATGTGAAACAAGAAAAAGAAATGTGTAGAAAAATCATCTATTTGTATCATAAGGACAAAACTTTCCAACTCTCTAGCGAACTGGAGCAGGAATTCGTTTAAATATTCAAATATTGAAAAATATTCACGTTTTAATATCTCAATTTGCAATTTTTATTATTGTTTGTGCACCGGTAAAGGCAGGCTAAAGGAAAATAAAGTCTTAAAAAATTCACTTCGTCCACAGAAAGAGAATAATGGATTCCTCGTGTCTTGCCGAGACACGCATAGCGTGAAAATAAGTAATTATATAATGCAATAGTATCGTCGATAGCAATAAGTAAAATAGGACAAACATTTGAATCCTTTCTTTTTTCAAAACTTTAACAAATACACATATAGAACGAAAAACAAAAACAATATATAACACAAATTTCTTTCCAATAGCCCACGTAAATTGTTACAAAATATATTGTTTCCTTTTCAACTGAACTAAAAACATTCACATTGGATCAATTTTGTTCAGTAATGATGGAACTTTATGTAAAAGTAATAAATGAAATGAGATTTAAAATTCAAAAATTTATTTTACCGATAGATAAATTATGGCTCCAGCATTACTTACAGCTAGAAAAAGAACTTATATGAAGATATGATATTTTTTAGTTGTCTGTTAGCTTCTTATAAAATATAATCATCATAGTTTGTAAATACAGTTTTTCCTGTAAACTACTATGACGTTGCACTTAACTCCAAAAGTGACTTTTTGTAAAAATTAAATTGATAAAAAATGACATAAATAAATAACAAATAAATATGCTCAAATGTTTGATGCTTCGCGAAATTCGACAAATAACAATATCGTTATTTTGAAAAATAAATCTGCCGCAGAAAGAAGCTACGATAACGACGAAGTTATTAAATTGAAAGCTCTCTACATCCCGTAGTATCATACTGAAAAAAGCAACAACTCTTTACATAAGCCAAATATTTAGTTCTCTGCCTCCGACCTAAAAAAAAGGATGTTTCAATTTCAATTCGCGTCCTAGCACTTCAGCCCGGTCTCGTGTAAAAAAGGCGAAAGAGAAAACAAATCAATCAGAGATCTTGTAAAACCCCACAGCCTCTAAATACATCGAACGTCCGGTGAATCGCATTGAAGAAAAAAAACATTACGCAACATCAGCCGACGATGATAATGCGAGAGCGCGAGCCTCTCGCATTATAAAAAGGAATAAAAACCAAGAAAAGAAAAGAAAAGAAAAAGAACACGTTTCATCGCCGAACCGACCGACGGAGGACGCCGCGGCGTTTCCTGCCCCGCCGCGAGGCGGTCAATTAAGCGCACTTTATCAATTAACGGCAATTATATGCGCGGGTTCCGGCATGGAGGGGGCGTTGGGGGAGGGTAGGGAATATAAAGTTCAAATATCTTTATATATTGACCGATTCGTGGTGTATCGAAGAAACGCGAGGGCGAGCGAGCAAGCGAGCGCGCACAATTATCCGTAAACTACTTACGGTAACAATTTCCAGGTAAGACCACGGTGTTAATAAGGAAATAATTGCGGGTAATCCTCTTTTCTCTCTTCCACGCCGGCTATTCCCCGATTAATAAATCATGATTTTGAAGAAATCGTCATGGGCGATTCGTTCGCTAGCGTTGAAACCATCAGAGGCGCGCATGGGTCGACCATTGATGCCGCAATTTTGGCGCCTACGTTGCGCTTCTCGATCAAATGGCACGCGAAGGAGATATATATATATATATATATATATATATATATATATATATATATATATAATTGCATTCCACATAATTAATAAAGTCGTTGATACGCGTCGTGTAGCTACAAATGGGGCTAGCATGTGGTTAATTTCCGCGGTGAGCGCGCGATCGCTGGCTCGCGATTATACTTTCATTACATATCGTTACACGCGTCGCTGTACTTTGCTTCCACCTCCCTCCCTCCCTCCCTCCCTCCCTCCCCTCCCGCTGCCCCCGCGCTCTAGCTCGCTCGGCAACTCTCCCTCGCGCCCCGCGCGCCGCCGCTTCGGCCGCGGTTGTCATTGCGGTGGTTTATCTGTTCCTCTGTCTCCTTTTTCTCCCTCTTTCATATATTATGTATATATATATATATATATATATATATATATATATATATATATATATAAACTTTTCCGCCTTTTCTCCCTTTACCGATTGCACTTGGTTATACTGAGTTGAAAATGTTCGGATTACTTTGTGAAACATTCTTTTATCAAGATTTCGTTGGATATACAATCCTTGATTCATTTATTACTAAAACTATGTTCGAGCAAGCTTCTTCTGTTTTAGTGAAGCAAAAATAATCAGCATAGATGATTTTTGTAATTTTTCTAAAACTTGTACAAATAATTATTGAATTCCAATGAAAAAAATAATATCGAAAAAAAAAATCTTACCTTTCCTATATTATATTCTTGACTGTATGCCGTGGCGCGCAATAGAGCTTGAATTACTTGCCATGTACGTGGCGCCATCTCTTTATCGAGCGGCGCAACAATCGCGATAACCGACGCGGGACGATTCCACGTTTCTCTGCTGAAATGCACAATATATCTATTTACAAATTGACTCAGATTCATAGGAAAAATTTGTAAAAATACAGATTTCGAATTGGAAGATTTATATAAAGTAATAAATCATAAACGATTATAAAAAATACCATTTTCTCTATATCTACCAAGCTAAACTAAGAGAATGGCAATGTTATCTATTAAGTTTACGTAATAGTATCGGTGCGTCAAATAGATCAATTGTTCATCAACATGATTTCTCGCTGTTGTTTATAGCAAATTTCTTATTTTTTGCAGAACTCTACGTTTTCGATCAATTTTGTATGCGACTTTAGAATTTAATTGTAATTGTCACATACAGTTATATTGATGCAATGAAAGTAGGAAGAATGAAATATAAAGTAATTCGTCTAAATAAGATTCGTATGTAATCTCTCGGTGACAATTTTAAGAATTTTTAATTTTATCACTAAAATAAACAGCTTTAAGCAAAGAATTTCTTGCTAGGCGAAGTTGATTAAAATTATTCTTAGTAGTTGATATCGACGATCTACAAATAATTTCTTTGCTTTATATTAATTAAATACAATTTTAATGAATTGTTCAAGATGGGTGAAATATAGGAATCAAAAAAATCAAAAGTGTAGCTATGTCGTATCTTTTATCATTTAGCTTTTTTCCTAACCTTATTTATAATAAGAAAAGAAATCTAGAGTATTTTCGTTCGCCAATATTTACAGCTCATATTTATCTTATACATGAGCTTCCGAAATTTTTCAATTGTTAATCATCGATACCGGTTCGTGCATAGGAAAAATATAATTTCAGTCACAAAATGTGTACTTTGTGTAACTAACCAAACATAGTAATTTAGGAAATACTGCCGATCCTTACGACACGACAAATTCAGATAGTCAAGCATTCAAGCGAGCTTGAAGAATAGGCAATTCCAAATCCAAATCTAAATCTATCGCATTATATCAACGCAATAGTTTATAAGTATACGTCGAGAAATGTGATTTATTAAAAATTATGAAATTATCAATTCTCGTTACAATTGGAGTATGTATATAATGTAGAGTTTTTCCGCGAATTATTAGCTCCTGCTGCTTGTAAAATTAATGCCGAATACCGTACTTTTTGTCTCAATAAAATTCTTAATGATCTGTCGTTCTCAATAAATCCTACTTAGGCCGTTAATGGCTCGCCTCCTCTTCCATCTCCTGCCTACTCCCCCTGGCCCCCTGCCCCCCACACCCTCGCCAAGAATCACGACTTTAATACCATACAATTACACGGAAGTTACTGCCAAATCAAGTACAGCAGCTACAACAAACACTCGAGCTCTACAAAACGCTCTGGGAATATCCCTTGGCGGCGGCAGGAGCGGCGACGTCTCGGAGCTGCAACCGAACTCCCGTCCCGCGAGTCGATACGAGCGCCGCGGCGGCAATAAAGCGGCGTCGAATCCTCCGGCGCATCGCCGATGCCCCCGCGAAGTCGCTCGACGACGGCGCGACGGGGCAAAATCGCCGGGTTGATTCGTGCACGGCCGAGATGCATGAATATTAAGGGGGCAAAGTCGCTGCGACCCTCGTTCCTTCCCCTCCTCCCCCCGCCGCACGACGCACCCATTATTTATCGGCGGGCAGCCAGCGGTGTTATTATATAGAAAGCCGAAGCCTCCCGCGGCGGTGCTGGCGCACTTTTCTCGCGATCCACTGTGTGTATATATATATATATATATATATATATATATATATATATATATATATATATATAAACGCGCGTGCGCGCACATCCTGCAAGGATATGCGCGCCGAAGGGCAGTACGCGCAGCAGCAACAGCGGCGACGGCGGCAGCAGCGGCAGCCGCGCGATCGAACGAGAAGAGGGAAAAGAAGAACAAGAAGCGACGAGGAAGAAGGATCGACGCGAGCACGCTCGCGAATGGGTCAGCCCGGCGCAACGGAAAGAGCCAATCGAGGAACGCGAGGCGCGAGGCTGCGGCGGCGCGCGTCAGCCTCCTCCCGCGGCATGCGCAGCATCCCGCTCCGCGAGCCGCCGCGCGCCGGGCAAAAACTCATCAAACGAAGCCGACCGATGCCGCGGTGCGCCCCCCCCTCTCTCTCTCTCTCTCGCACTCACTCACTGCCTCGCGGTGTACGTACATGTATATGTACGTACGCGCTCGCGGCGCGGCGCGCAATGCGCAAAAAAAGGAGAGGTAAGAGAGGAGAGAGAGGATGGTGTGCGTGCGTACCTTCGCGTGAACGTGTGCGTGTGCGCGCGCGCGCGCGTGTGTGTGTGTGTGTGTGTGAGGCGGACAGCCATCAGCATCCAAAGAGGGAAAGCGGATCGAGGGTGAAAAGCGCTGGCGAGAGAGGCGGTTTTCTGTATTACATATAATTTATACCCGCACGCGTGCGATGCAACAATCTTTTTATCGGCTGGAAATGATCGATGGCCGTATCGGATTCGCCGCGGGACGATACAAGGGTGGGGGAGGGGGGTTGGAGGAATGGTCGAGGAAATTGAGATGTTACAATCTCGGGACAACGGGGGAAAGACGTAATTTTTCACCCAGATTCTGGAAATTTGAGAAATCTCGCGTTCTCCTCTTGTTTTTGTTTTTGTCGTGACTGCTTGTTTTGCTCGCTCGCGCGCCGTATAATCGTCGATCTTGCGGGGGCTAATTATATTGACGTTGCGTCGCCGGCTCGATTGATTTCAACGTTAATGACGCTAAATGCGCGCGTTTCGATGGAACTTTTTGACCGGCGCACCTGCTTTGCCGAACTAATTTATCGCGCCGAATAATTCGCCGCCAAAGAAGCGGTAAGATCGAGTTCATAATTATTATCCGAAACGTCATTAAGATGGAGCTGATTGAGCTCTCAAAAATGTTTGTCTGGTGTTTTCACTTATTTTTTCAAATTTTTTGCTATGACTGAAAATGGAAAAATACTGCGCCGTTTTTCCTATTACATTCTAATTCCAATAATATTAATTTCCTTAAAAAATATTTCTTCATTAATGTGCGTTTTCTAAGAATATCAGATAATTTCGAAGTGATTATGAGAGACTATTATTAACTATTTATCCGGAGCCATAGTATCGTGGTAAAACTCTTTTTTCAATTATGTTTCGGGAAAATATGTTTTCACTAGATCCAAAAGTTTCATTCTTCATTGCAATTACCATAATCTAATCTTCGTGTAAACATAACACACATATAATTTTTAATTTGTTTAAATTTTTATAATTTTTATTAAGAATAAAATATAAAAATAAATATGAATCCATAAAAATATCAAAAATATTCTGAGCTCTTAATGACCTACACTATATCAATAAAATAACCACAATCAATCCATGTCATATCAAATATGATAATTAATCAAATATTTTCCTGAAAATTTTTATAATTTTTTTCGTGTCTATAAATTCCCTCAAACTTACAAATAAAATTTTTCTGTAATATTATGATTCTAATTATTTATAAATTACAAATAATTTTATTAACTAAATTCTATATTTAAACAATTTTGTGCGATTATTTTATTACGGAAAGACATAGGTTTAACAAGTTTGTGAAACAACGACGAAATATCATTTCTGCAACGACCCAATACCGTTTGCAATGGAACAAAGATTTAGGGGGACCGACTCGAATTCTAGGAAGATTGAGTAAACCCGGACTAGGACTATCATTAGGAGAAAAGTACAGACCGGACTTTAATTTGGGGTTAATCGAAATCCATATAGTCGATTTCAAAACTATCTCATACCTGTGGACAGATGTTTCGCACACATAAACACGATGGTGATACACACACACACACACACACACACACACACCCATCAATATTATGTCCTCTAGAAAGCATACAGTATACAGAGATATGATTAATAAATAAAACTTAGAGCAGCATTCCGCTCTTCTGTATGTTCTACATATAGATTAGGGTCCATCTATATAAAAAATAATTCAACGATATACATATATAGGTAAATGCAAACTTGTTATTCTTAGTCTATGTATATTCTCGTATATTCGGAACTTGATATTATGCCCCTTGTAAAACTTTCTTACTATATGTGTAGATACGAATTGTCTATTATTTTAAAAAATAGTACGCCTAATTACTGATGAATTAAACGCTGTTTAATTTATGATAGATACGCGTCCACAGCATAGTCTAGAATATCATGTGTTTACGAGACTACACTTCGCTGGAATTGCTTCCATCCTACTTTGACAGCTATATACATGTAAAAATGCAATATATTCTTATTTGTTCGCCGCTGATATGAAAACCCTTCTGCCAAAGTATGCGAATCTTAAGCTTGAATTTATGTATTTTTTTCAATTTATTTTTAATTATATGTTGGGTTAATTCTAATGTTGGAGTAATTATAATGTTGGTTTTATTAGTTATTCTAGGAAATATAAGTATAGGAATACTTTAGTCTTTTCAGATGATATTTCAGCGCAACGTTTACATTATTGTGTATTTATAAAAATCTATATATCTTGTGCGGGTGAACGTAATGTGGCTTTGCGACGACTAATCCACCGCGCGTCTTCAGTTGAGAAAAAAATAATTCAATTAAAACCAATGCATATCGTGACAGCACACACATATAAACAGATATATATATATATATATATATATATATATATAGTATGTATGTATGTATGTATGTATGTATGTATGTATGTATGTATGTATGCATGTATGTATATGCCAGTTCGTTCCATATAATTCATTTCTATAGCGCGGCACTGTTTTATAATTTCAGTGCCGGTCCGCGTTGTATCCCTCTCCCGTGGAATAACCGTAAATCGCGAACGGTTTGCATTAATCAGGTGTAATAACAGCGTTGTTGCCAAATGCAGCTGTTGTTGCCACTACTGCTCTTCCCGCTGCTGGCGCTGCCCACTGCGCATCGCGCGGCGGTCTCCTTTTGTTCTCGCGGAGTTCTCTCCACCTACCCCCCTACTTCGCTGGTATACGTCATCATACACACACATAAACACACACACAGACACATGCCATTTTACTCAATCGCCCTCTACACCCCTCCCCCGTCACTTCATACTGAGCTCGTTGCTCGTTCTTCCCATTGTGAGAGGTCGCGTCGCGCGACGCCACGGAGGGCAAAAGTTTCCCAAGCGGCGAGGAGGACGGGGCACGTCGCTGATTAGCGTAAATCATAAAAATGGGATCGTTATATGAATATATATATATACTCGCACAGTATTCGCTCTTTCCCTCGCGCGAATTCTCGCCGGGCCGTTTTCTCGGGCAGGAGGAAACGAGGGAGCGAGCGAACGAGCGTCTCCCTCTCTCCCTTCCTTCCTCCCTCTGTCGCCCTCTCTTTCTGTGTCACTGCGGTGCCGTGTACCCAGTGGCCGCGGCAACACGTAACATTGAGAAAATCGAGGAATGATTCGGTCGCCGCTTAGGTATTTAAATTTATGCGGAGCACCGCGGGCATTTAAATTTATTCGACGATACACGAGGAGAGCCTTCGCAATTCCGCCCCGGCGTAATGGACGCTCGCCCGCGTGTACGGTGGGTCCGTGTCGAAGTTCGAAAAAAAGTGTGTACACCTCCTGTTGTATAGGTAAATTTCCCCCTGCCGCCCCCCCCCCGCCCGACAAGACAATTATAAGCCAAAATGCTAATGATTTCTGGGAAGGAATAAATCAGCGAACGTCTAAAACGACGCGCGTTATTTTCGCGCTTATAGCTCGCGAAGCGGCGCCGGCGCGGGCAGCCGCCACGGCAGGGTCGTTTCGCGGGAGCGAAAATTTTGATTCTTTTCAACTGCTGTACCGCACGCGAGTGTGCATTATATATATATATATATATATATATATATATATATATGTGTGTGTGTGTGTGTGTGTGTGTGTGTGTGTGTGTGTTGTGTGTGTGTGTGTGTATGTATATGTATATGTATATATATATATATATGTGTGTGTGTATATGTATATGTATATGTATATACATGCATACATACATACATAGGCATATGTATGGGTCGGTCTCGCTCGTTTCAGAAGCCGCGAGTTTTCCGCGCGTCGCGCTCGCACTTACACGTACATAATGCGGGGCAAAAGGCGTTGCGCGCGCTCGCGCCGGCTAATGATTAGGCGTCTTCCGTTTCCGCGATACGCGAGCACACGCGGCGCGAGAGGCACAGAGAGCGTCTCGGTGATGGCGGGCCGAGCAGAAGGGGGGGGGGGGATCGTAAACTGTATTAAGCGCGTTCATAAACTCATCGCCGGGTCTCTTTTGCTTTTTTCTCCCCACTCTCCCTACACTCGCTACCTCACCCTGACGCTGATTTCAAATCCCAGGAAGGCAGCGCGCGGCGGGTCCTTCCCTCCCCTCGTTCTTTTCTTACAATTCTCGCCGAGCGCACGCGCGCGCGCGCGCACACACACACACACGCTCGCAGCCTCGGCCGTAGCGCGCAGGCGTGTCGTATATATTTATTGAGACAATAAACTGCAATTATGCCCACCATAAGACCCGGCTAACTAACTGCGCTGACTCCCCTCCCACCGCCCCTCGCCCTTCATTCCTTGAGAAGGCGAAAGACGCCGTCGTCGCGCTCATCCCGGACTTTTGTGCGCTCGTCGGGCTCCTTTCCGCGATCTGCTTTATTGGCCTCTTAACGCTTTCTTTTGCCCTCTCGCTTCCGAACTCTCGGCTCGCTCATATTTATAATACGCGCTTGACGAGCAAAAGGGAGCGGCTATTTTTTCTTTTGCTTTTAATCTTTCGTTCGAGGGGAGCCAAGGGAAGTGGGTGAGGGGGAGGGGGGAGGTTTCATGAGCGAAATTACGGTGGTGTTGATTTAATTCGTGGCGAGTGGCGCGATGAAATTGACGATATGCACTTGCGCTTTACAGGCACTTGGATATGCGGTAGGTTTTTCTTGTTGCTGATTGTTCCCTGCGTAAGGGAGGCAAAGATTCCTTAAAAAGATACGTTCAAAACTGGATTTTTTTTTAAATTAATACTTTTGACGTATTTATTGTGCGGATCTTGCGACAAACTTTAAATATAGTAAGATCACGTTAAGATACGGACCGATAAGAAAAAGATATAGACATAAGGTTTTGTTTATCAAAAATTACTAGTTTTTGACTTTCACGATGTATTTTATTTTCATTGTTCTATACAAAACGGGGAAGTCGCCATAGGCCACTGGGCAAAAAGCTGACTATGCTACAGATTACCAATTCTTTATGAGAAGAAAAAATCAAAAAATTTCTGAAATATATAGTTTACAATCTTGTAAATGCCCTATATGGTTGTTACGATCGGATAAAAATTGGTGGAATTCGTAATGCATCCAGTTTGAAAAAGATAATTCCAAGAAAAATGAGTTTAAAGTTAGAGCGAAATTTTCATTTTCACTCTTATCTACAGAATTTCTACAACGAAGATATTCATACTCTTCCACTTGACTAAACGTCGAAATTGCCTCCCTGTGATCAAAATCTGAGCCTTTCGGGTAAGCGACCGTTCGGATCGGTCTCATCGACTTCGGGACAAAGATTATTGCAACGTATTGCAATTTTCTGGACGAACTAATCCCTAATCCCGTGCTCCAACTTTTTCGATCATTCTTCTATATCCAAAAGCAGAGAATTAAACGAACGTGTGAAACGATTGGAGACAAATATTTGATTGTTTAATCAACCTCCCTTGTGCATTAAAAAAAAAGTAAAACGCAAAAGACTTTTAATCTGGTAAATCATATTCTGTAAATTCTCGGGAAAAATCAGTCTGTACGCGCGATTTCCTTGCGATTATTACCGCACGGGCGTTTCGCAATAAAAAATTAAATCCCTATTACAGACTCGGGCGGAGCAAAGCATATAGTTTATTATCTCGTCGATCTTGCGAGCCACCCCGCGCCTGAATCATATTATACTAAAGCGCGCGCTATCCGCGCGGCAAAAGTAAACATTAACGTCCAATTAAGGCGAATAATAATTTTATAATTCGTACGTATATGGACGACGATCGGGTGAAATCGGTCTTTCGCCATCCAGCTCCATCGGCACGACTCGATACTTATTCCAGTCGCTCGCGTCGCGCGCCGGGAATTGTATGGAGAAACCGCGGAGTCGTACTACGAAAGGATCCACGAAGTGGCGTGGACGGGAGGAGGGATAAGTTCGCCCTGAGAAAAATGTCCGGCGCGCGCAAATAAAACGGATTCGCAGCGGTTTTCATCCTTGATTTATCTCATTCTATATGTATATATATATATATATATATGTATGTATATATCATACGCACGCGCGTCGCGAGCTGCGCGCTCGAAGCACACAGCCGTGAAGTTACCGGGAAAAATTGCCGAGCGGCGACCGATATCCGATTATTACGTTAAGCCACAGCGCCGCGTGGCGATCCGCAATCATACACAAATCGCGGGCGCAATTGCCCATGGGTATCGATCTCCCGCGGTATATATATATATATATATATATATATATATATATATATATATATATACATATATATATGTGTGTGTGTGTGTGTGCAGATATATGTAGAGGAGAGAATCGGTTGAGCAACAAAACTTGGCAAGCGAGCGAGTTAGAGGCGACGAGAGGCCGGGAGGCGCCGGCGGCGACGAGTATTTTGCACTCGTCAGTAGGATATATATATATATATAGATGCACGTGCGAGTGATTTCCATGCCTATTGATGGAAGAGAAGTGCCTGCGCGCATAATGATATCGCTATACATGAGCGTGTGCGGTCAGTGCGGCAGAACGAATTAATCATTTGTCATGCTCGGCGGGGCGGCTGTTTTTCCGACCAAAGTTCTAGATATATGTATACCCCGGTTGGGCGCGCAAAATGGAAGAATTTGATACAGTTGAGATTATATTCTTTTGTCAGGTCTAAAGACGGAGATTTGATCATTAATCACTTGAATGGTTTCAAGGAGAGTGTGGTGTGAAAGATATCGACAATTTTTTCGGTGCAAACATGAAACTATTGTAGATTGAGTCTAGTTACACACTCCATTCTTTTTAACTCTTCATAAAATTTTCATAAGCATTCATTGTCAATTAAAAATAATGACAAAGAGCAGTGTCATCTTTTACATATGACGAGCTTCGTGTTGCCGCGAAATGAGGCTACTCTTGAGAAATCGAATACCTAAAAATTCAAATAAACTGTCCCTTTGTCAACAAAGCAAATATTATATTCATTATCGCAATTGAGAGATGCGCCTTTGCTATTGACCAAATAGCCACAAGTACTTTAGATATAAAGTTCTAGAAATGAGTCTATTAATTATTTACTGATTTTATATCATTGACTCGTAGATTTGCTAATATTATATTTTAATCATCTATATTTTATTTTATTCGTGTGAGAACTTAGTTAAAGATACACCATTTCGCGTTCTACCACCATTCTAACCATCTGATATTGATATGACTCACTAATCCAATATTATAGCATATTAATATTTCATGTTATTTGAATACTTTTTTTATTTTGTATGTAAGTTTGCAAGCAAATACACATATCTCTCTCTCTCTCTCTCTCTCTCTCTCTCTCTCTCTCTCTCTCTAGGGCTCGACGCTCGGTATCACAAAGGACGCCGGAACGTGTAAGATTGATGCATAGCTCAAAACTCCCGGGGGTTACACGCACCTGTGCGCGAGAGCAAGCGAGAATGAGGGCAGGGGCATCGGGCGAGCGTCTTTACACGGAGAGGCACCGCGAGAGGCGCCGCGCTCATCGATGCGTCTAATAATGACACCGCGTAGACAATATCTGGAATTCTCCACGAAAGATATCGACTCGCGCGCGACATTCGCATCGCGTGCTCCGCGCACAGCGTGCCCGCGGTTTCGCGTTAACTAAGGAACTTTCCAAGGGAAAGACGATACGACGATACTTCGGCTGTGGCAGACGCGTGGAGTCCTAATCCTACTTCTGGATTTCTTGACTTTTATAGAATAAACATAATACGGTTCAAAAATGAGGGTTGGTAATATTCCGATTTCATCCAATCAATTTTCGAGCAATTGAAATAATGAAATAAATATTCACTTAAATTTTTTAATAAAGTGTCGACAGCTGACACAAATTTTGGAAAGTCAGGTTACACTGAATAAACTTTAATAATAATTCAAATACATTATTAGTTATAAGGAGATCCAAAGAAAGTATTTGTTTAAAATATAATAAAATTTGTATTGGATGGTAGATAATAATAGAAACTGAAATATATGCAAACTATTATTCCTTAGATCAATCGCTTATATACCCGCAGTCCGCCTGCAATGTCATGAATTCATTTTTAAAAAATGTTCAGTTTAAAAATGAATCAAAAATATAATTCACAGCTAATGAAGCTCAATTACAGCTCTCTATGCAATATGAATATAATATACAATACAATAAAATACAATACAATATAATATAATATAATATAATATAATATAATATAATATAATATAATATACTCGTACATCAGTTCTTGTTCGTACGAGCGACTAAATAACTGATTTTTATTAATATTGGGACTCTAACGCTGCCGGTTGAACCCAGGTGCTTTTTGTAAACGAATCCACTCCGGCATATATAAGATACAGCTTCTAGAATTCCCATTGTCAGCCGCTAGAAATGGACAGGGGCAAGAACGAGAGGAAGATGAAGAGTAAGTGCGGGAGGCGAACAGTTGTGCTTGCGCAGTTACTCCATCCTAATGCTTCTTGGAAGGCCAGGCCCGATTCGGCCTCGAGTACGGATTTATTGCGAAAACAACGAGGATTGCGCCGACGGTAGTTTGGCGAGCTTTTAGCGACGTTTTGAGGCGAGCTTATTGTCCTGCGCGAATAAAGACGAGAAATTATCAATACGGATAGAAGGGTCGTTGTTTACGCGATCATTGGGTAATCCGAGAATTCGAATAAATAAGCGATATTTGAATTTGGACTTATAAACGACAAAACAAAGCAATTACTTTGACTAGTTTTGATTATGGCGAAAGCAGTGTGTTTTCTGTTCCTATATACACAATTTGCATAACTCGGCATTATTGGTTAGACAAAACAAAAAAGTCAAAGAAAAATTGTACAAATACATTTTCAGCGAACTCCACGTATTACCGACTACAATGCACACCATTTAAAACTCGAAATTAGATTTGCATTTCGTAGACCTTAGTCAAACATTGCGCAAGCCCAGCCTGGCAGCGTACAAGAAAATCTAAAACCGATCGCAATCAAAGAAACTCCGCCACGCGAAAATGTTGGCTTTGATGCTCCACTTCCACGTACGTATACGAGAGCGATTTTGTTAATTCTCCAAAGCGAACAAAGATGGAGAAAAACAAAATACAAAAACAAAAGTAACAAAACAAAAAGCAAAACAAAAAAACCATCAAAGTTATTACCTTCGATATTCTTCTCTCTATGCCTATATGCGCATTACCAGGAAACGCTCGAGCAGCTAACAATTATACATACATACCCAAGGCAATAACATGAGAATGACATAATTTGAATTCCTATGCGTTTCAAAAAGAAAAAGAAAAAAGGAAAATAAGAAGAGAGAAAAACAAAGATAAAGCTCGCTCTCGGCGCTCGATCTGGAAAAAAAACAGTTCCGAGGCTTACGCACGCCGCGCGCACGCGCATGGAACCGCGGACACGTTGCAAAAAGTCCCCCGCGGCCGCTCTACGCGCTCCGTGTGTCGCAACTCTTTAAACTCCGGCGGGGCGTGTGCGCTCGCGCGGCGATCGGCGCGCACAATGAGCTCTTTACCGACTTCCTTAAAAAGCGATCGCCGCTCCGTTGGTGATCTAAGAGCGCGCCCGTAATTGCGAGGCCTCGGGGGGGGGGGGAGGCGAATTGTTGCACGGCGTATGTAGAACTGTTCAAATGCCCGAGGAGTATAAAGATATCATTACAGGGAGACAGAGACAGAGGGGGGGAGGAGGGCGGTCGGCGGTGGCGACGTCTCGGCGGCGCTTTACGCCCCGTTAAATTCCCGCTCTGTGCGTGCGCTTAAAGTCGTGCGGGGTGGGGAAAAAAATCCCCGGATCGATCGCAGGGGGCGGTCTCGAGTCGTAGACGCGGGTCTCGCCTTGCTCGGCGCGCATCTACTTACCGCACAGGCAACGCGCGCGCCCGCGCGATCGGACACGCCGTCCGCAATCCATAAAGGCACTCGTAACAGCCAACAAGGAGCGATCTATGCTAATTATTAAACGAATTCTCGATCTGTCCGCGATACTGCGTAAATTTAGTAATACTTGCACAGTTGTACAAAAAAATCGAGCGAGCAATTTACATTTTTAAATGCACGTGCGGGAAAACTCGCTTGTGGGGATCGGGGGGAGGGGGCACGAAACAAAATAGGCTTTAGCCAAAATGAAACTGCACTGTTGGTTTTTCTTCGCGCCGCATTATGAGCCAACGAAATTTACGAGTTCCAAGAACAGAAATACGAAGCTGGTAGTTACGATCACGACTTATGTGGATCGTTAGATTTTCAAAGCGGCACTGGAGAATAATCAAATTTGTTTTTACCATTACTTCTGCCCCAGAGTTCTTGGAATTTTTTTAAGAGAACAATCTCAATTAAAAGAATGTAAAAACAATCAATTATTAACGTATTCTTAATGTTAAGGGTTTCAAAGTATTATTTTCACTGGCTTAAAGTCAGATGGTTCTCAAACAATTAATGTAAGGCAAATATAAATAAATTATAATATAACAAAATTTAAATAAAAACTTGGGTTGATTGTTCCCTGGTCATAGCGGCTTCCATATGAACGCGATAATCGTTCCTAAGCTCTAGAATTCAAATTTTAATTTGAAATTATATGAATATCGTCCCATGCAAATCCATCCAATTTGCATTATATCGACTAGTCCTTAGAAATAATTGCAAATTTTGGTATGAAAAGATAAAGAACTCTTAACGGCTCATAACAATAAATTAAATAAACAGTACTCAGAAAATCATTAATATTACATTGTCGTCCTACGTTCAAGTTAATACATCCCAGCAGCATCCTCGCGATTTTCCGATGGCCGCTGCATGAAAATTATAAAACGTCGGCTCTTACACGCAATTCTATCTAGAAATGAAAGCATCGCCGGTGGCAAGGCAGCGCGTCCGCCGCGAGTCCCGACGGACGTCCCTCGCAAAACTCAACCTGCGTAAATCGCGCGAGAGCCGAATACGCGCGCGCACGTCGGCGCAAACCGCACGGGGAAATTGTTATTCGCGCGCGGCCAGCGGTCGCTGCGTTACTTTTGAGCGCGAGGTGCCTCCGCGCACGTACACGAGCGCGCGCGCGCGCCATAATGAAAGGCCCTATCACCTTTACACGTGTGAAATTGCTGAAACGCGCGGGCGATTCGGCTCTCGAGGGTGTCCATGTAAATGAGATCGAGCGCCGTACGTACACGCTACCTCGCTCCTCCTCCTCTCGTAGACTGTATTAGCAGCGGGGGGGGAGGGGGTAGAACAGCGTATCTCGGCGAATTGTACGTCCGATTTCGTATCATTGCGGTGCGGGGGGGAGGGGGGATGATGCTCGCGAGGATTGACAAGTTTTGCGTTTTACGGAATTTCGATGATCCTCCGCATACGTGAGCTGCGCGAATTCACTATGCGCGGGAGGAACGACCTTCTCAAATTACCGGTTTAATGAATTGTTGCAAATTCAATAATGGGATTGGTGGTGAAATTCACACGCTGTTGTAAGGAAAAATGGGTGTACATGTATTTGATCAAAAACATTTAGCAATATTTTCTAGAAACAGCAGTTATAGAATTATTATTTGTGATAACAATCGTAATGTATTTATTTACTGAAACAACTGCCATATCTTAAGAGATAGTTTATTTTGTATCAAAAATCTTTTTAATTATACATTGAGTATCGCTCTGAATAATTAGCGATCAACAAGATAAATCATACAAATAATATTGATTGAGCATCTATTTCTCATAAAATCTATTCATAAACTAGAATAAAATCTATATAAGAATCATTCAATACGCAAACCTATAACTCACAGTGATAAAAATTTTCAGATATAGATCGGGGAGCTATTTTTATGTAGAAAATTAAACATATCTTCACCTATCTAGATTTCAATCAAATTCCCCATTTTACGCTCTCACAACTTATATTCCTTCATGTTCTATGCAACTTATATAATGATCGCCCCAACCATACTCAATGCATCATACGCATTCTTCCCACCATTTTCCCCGACACTCCCCCTCGCAAGCTCTATTTCAGGGGGGGGGGCGGAGCACGCCGCTACCACGCGCGATAACCATCGGTTCTATTAATCCGCGCGCCGATTTAAGAATCCGCGGCGCGATTTCTCGGCCGTGCCCCGGCGCAGAATGCTCTTTTTCCGAGAAAATCGCAGGTGAGCGCGAAAGAAAGAGGCAGATAGAGAGAGAGAGAGGGAGGGAGAGGGGGGAGAAAGAGAGACCGCTTTCTCCTCTTTATCCCCCTATAAGAGGATCGGTTCAAGGTTCTCCTTTTTCCGCGAGCCCGCGCGCGCGCGCACTCCCGGGCAAAAAAGAAAACGCGGAAACGTGACTGCCAGAGGTGTGCATGTAGATTGCGGTTTGCGCGCGTCCAACTGCGCGATTTGCACCGTCGGCGTTATTGCGGAGAGAACGCGAGAGCGGAGGGGGAGGTAGGAGGTGCACTGGACGCACGAGGGTATATATATATATACACACATACATATTCTCTTGGCTCCTTTCGCTGATGGCTCGCGCGCCGAGTATAAGAGGAGATCGGCGGAAAAAGTTTCGAGCGCAGGATCGCTGCTTATGTAGACCGCGGCGGTGAAAAGTCCGACTTTACCGAGGCGAGCGTTCCAGGCAAGCGCATTTTCATCTTTCTTTTTCGCCGTCTCTTTCTCGCTCGCCCGAGTATCAGTTTGATGTTATATTTTATAGGAGATTTTATGCGTGGTCCATGTATATGATACGTATGTAATGCATTGATCCGAGAGACAGCGTTCGAATATATGTCGTTTTACAGTTATTTCACAGAAGTATTTTTGCACATTGCAATAGAATTTTGAATATTAATCACGCTCAGTTAGAACTGTGCAAAAACTGTAGTAATTATTTAAATTTTATCAACTTTTTTCTTTAATTCCTGACCTCCAAGGATCAAAAAGAATTGAGAGATTATTAATCGAATTCAGGCGAAGCATATACTTATATGTATCGCTTCCATTTATAATACCGAGCCAGTGGATATTCCGTTATTAACATACATACGAATACGAGTCATGGTAATTACTTGGGGGAGGGGGCGGTAAAACACCACGAGCCCGACCTGTAGGAATTCGTGAAGAGCCGAGAAAATCATTTCCCCGTAAAAGGACGAGGACATGTTTTCGTTTGTTCAAATAATTGCCGCGTTAACCCACAAAACGGCGTAAATATAAAACTCCGGTGTTTTCCAAAACACGTATAATGGGGCAAACACAAGTTCGGAAAAGTACCGTAGTCGTGTCCCCCCTTCCCCTCCCCCTGCATATCGCGGACCGTTCTAGAGCTTGCGCGAGATTCCCCCCAATCCCTCCCCCGCCCGCCACGTCGCGCGCGCGCGTCCCGTTTAGATGCGCTTAAACGCCGGGAGCCCCTCGCCGCGCGACGCGGACGGAGAGCCGTCGCAACTGTAAATTCGTCCGCGGCGCGCAGGTGCGCGCCGCGCTCAACCGGGCGGCGAGGAGCCGGCCGAAAGCTCCGCCCCTCCACCACCCCGCCATTTATTGCCGCAAGAACCGCTGCATTTTTCTAGAGCGCCCCCTCCCCCGGTTGATCGCGGCGGCCCCGTGAATGCGCCCGGCCGCGCGGCTTCTCCCGCGATCGCGGAATAATATCCATAGCCCGAGACATCTCCTCGCGACGCGGGATTGACCGAGCGATTATACTCGGTGGGCTATAGGAAAGAGAGACAGAGAGAGAGAGAGAGAGAGAGAGAGAGAGAGAGAGAGAGAGAGAGAGAGAGGTTTGCATAATGTGTGGAACTATCGTCCGCGAAGTTAGCGCGATCCTGTAATTATTATGCACTTGTTGCTAAACGTGGATTTGTAACCGATGATGGAATTGTGAGAAACTGTATTACTGCGGATAAGACTATGTAAGCTTGATTAAGATTGTGTGAGGATTTATTATAAAACAGAATTATACCTCGATTTCAATTGAATAACATTTAAGCTCGGATCGTTGAAACGCAAAATATACGTTTTCAAAAAATTTACATATAAATAAGTTCAATTGAAAAGTCTCGATGCTCGTTGAAAATTATTTACGGTACAGAAAAAATTTAATTCATTCGTTCGTCGGATATTGAATTTCCGTCATAATGAAATTGAGATGCTTATAACTTTCTCCGACTAAGCGTATTAGTTATAAATTTGATACTTAAAGCAACACTAACAATTTCGGTATTAGCCTTGGACTATAATCATCGCCGTTCCTCAGCAGGCAAAAACTGAGCGAATTTTCAAAAGGTTTTCTTCGTAATTATTAAAATAAATATTATCATAATTATTACCTTCTTTTTTCAAATTTAAACCTATGGTAATAAATCACGCAACCTTTTCTTTTTACATTTAACCACTCGGATCCTAATAATGTAGTAATAGTAATAATAACAATAATAATAACAATAATGATGATAATAATAATTATTACTATTATTATTAATCATAATAATAATCATAATAATAAATCTAAAACGTTTCATCAATCATGATATTCTTGAAAAAGCAAAGATGACAAAAAAAGATTACAGCACCCGGTAGGTGAATAGCGCGGCTGAAATAATTAAACCGAGAAGGTAGGCAGAGGGAAAAATCAGCGAAAGAGAAAGGACGGGAGAGAAAGAAGAGGGACAAGGAAGTCGCGCGCGAAAGTCCCTCTCTTTCTCTCTCGGTGCACGCACGGAATTCGCTGAATTTACATGCTTGTAATGTCCATCGGGCTTACGAGGCTCGTACGCGTGTCCGATTCCGAGAAATGCATTAGCGCGTAATGCCCACTTGGAGAGAAGAGAGAGAGATAGAGAGAGAGAGAATGAGACAGGGGATGGGGTAAGGCAGAGAGAAACCGAGCGGAGAACGAGGCGAAGGATATACAGAAGAGAACCGCCGGCGCGAATATCGGCCGCCGTGAAATCCCGAGCGCATCGCGCTGTCATTACAACCCGGGCCTCGAGTGTGCGCACAGCCCGCGAATATAACTGCCGTTCCGTACACCTCCTTCTCCTCTCCCCCCTTCCCCAACCCCTGGCTCTTTCTCTCTCACTCTCTCTCTCTCCCTCACTCGCTAGCGGCCCAATACACACGCGCGCGCGCTCCTTTATCCCGATAAGAAGAGGCAATTTACGAGCGGCTGTAAAAGCGCTGCTCGGGTCCGCGGCGGATCGGGGGAAAATAGGGAGGAACGGGAGTTCGGGACGCGAGCGGTCAAGAAAAAAAATAGCCCGGGCGCGTCTCGACGCTCGGGCCGGGACGCATTGAAAGGACAGCGGCGGTAGGCCGGGAACGTCGGCGTCGAGTATAAGAAACAACTGCCGAAGACTCGCTTTCGGTGGTCCCGCGGACATCGCGGACTTTGCATTGCGAGCTGCGCGCGCGGGGATTTTCCGAGCTTCGATTATTGCGCGAGAGGAATTTTTTCCAGACGAACGTTATTGCCTCAGCCGTACTGGAATCGGTCGTATGCGGAAGAACATGGTTCTTCTGTATACAAGCTGAACTAATGTAGCATGACAAAAGCTATAATACCGTACGGCAAGTAAAAACGATGGTTAAATAAGAAAAAGCAATAGAGGGCCGGCTGGAAATTGTGAATCGCTAACAAATTGCAGACGCGTCTTTCAAATAGATGCATGAACGACGGTATTGTGGGAAGAATCTGTCCGTAAATGAAAAACAGTTTTAACTGATTAATG
Organism: Sycobia sp. Sy_11; assembly: GCA_018907035.1. NCBI lineage: Eukaryota > Metazoa > Arthropoda > Insecta > Hymenoptera > Epichrysomallidae > Sycobia > Sycobia sp. Sy_11. The sequence goes on along the minus strand of JACCIC010000066.1, from coordinate 23,096 downwards.
ATAAAGTAAAAGCCTAGGTCACTTTTTAGGAAGGTTGCTAGCACAAAGTTTCAATATGAATGCCAAATAAACTTTTTATATAGTTATTGTCACGATTATAAATTCTTAGTTATTTAATTTTTCAAAAAGTACTTATTTGAAGAACAACAAAAAGTAAAGATCAGTTACTAGAACTTCAGTTTTACTAAAAATTTGCCAGGGTCTATACGTCAAACCAGACAAACTGATATTCAGAAATATAATGCGTATAAATCGTAAATTATTATCAAAATTTCATTCGTGGAAACAATGCATTTTTGTTAACTATCTATATCCTAAAAAGATGAATAGCGAGATGTCACACGGTATTAAGAAAATACGTCATTGTGGCAAGACGCTTTTTTATTATTTTTATATTACTATTAATTTTGTTTTGGTACATGAAATTGCACGAATTATTGTTTACTCATTCATATAAATACAAATTAATCAGATCCAGAAATATTATCATTATACAATTAAAAACGATGTATAATAATATATAGTATAGTCTAGTAACAATATATTAAAAGCATATGTAACACATAGTTCAACAGAGCATAAAATGTATATAAACATATGCTTTTACGTGTGTGTAAACCGTCACAAAATTACGTCGATTTTTAGCGCAACTCAATTACTTCAAACAATTACTTAGCGCTTTTTAGCCCGAGCGTTGGGTAAAACATTTCCATTAACAAGGATACAGTTTAAAGGTTAAAGCGATCATCTGAGAGTCGCGTGTATTTATATCACTTTATATTGGTCGAAACGGTGCCTAATTGTTATGAATCTATATTTTTAATACAATTATATATTTAAATATATGCTTAAAGGTTCATAAAATTGTAACTTAATGTTTCTTATAGGTAACCGCAAAATTTCTATCAATTACAAAAAGGAAATCTAATTGTATGGTTCCGTCAAAAATTGGTAAAAAGTTTGTATTGCAATTCATTTAAAAAACGATTATGAATTAATGGCTTAAATCTTGCTACATAGTACTAGAGTAAGGGGATTCCTACATAATTAATAAAAATAACAATATTCACCTTTCAAATGACAGTACATATTTAGTTAAATACAATATGAATGACGAAGGGAACAGCTGACGAGAGGGATAATGGTCAAATACGGAAACCTCTGATTACTTATTTTTACACAAGAAAGGTAGACTTATTGATGTGCCGTATTATATAAACATTTTCACATTGCTCTAATTGGTTAATAAAATAGTTAATAAAAGGATAAAATTCAACTGGACTAACGATTCATATGACTTATGTTCTAGATAAATTTCGCTTTTCTGAGAAGCAGGTATCCATAAAGAGAGCAGGTATCCATTTACAGAGAAGAAACGGGCGAGACATACAAGAAGAAATTGAACATCTTGAACGTCAAATTGCTGCAAAAAGACTACATGTAAATGGGAGCTAATTAAACATTGTTCAAATCACTAAACACCATTTTGTCTTTCGTTCACTGGATAACAATATTGTTATTATTTTTTTTTCAAAAGGATTCAAAATGATTTTGAGATTTCATTTGTATCTTTATTTTTCAATCAAACGAAGTTGTTTGAATTGTATATCTAACATCAATGAAATATTTACTTAAAGGAAATATTTATTTAGGTGTAGAGATGCCTATCATTCAGCATGTAATGTATTATGTACATAGCATATGCTGTAGTATCTTACACACATTACATACACCAGGATCGTTTATTTTAATTTAAATTAAAAGGAAAAATATAATGTTAAAAGCACGAAGTGAAATCGAACATTTTTAATATTGTACTGCCCGCATGTATTTATGTATAGGTGTTTACGACTACGGAATGGATTCTAAACGTAACCGTCCTTCCGGCCGTGTGCATTAGAGGGCATAGGCCATAGTACAGGTTCCAGTCAGTCTTTCACAAAATATAATTATGCAAGCTCAGTTTATTTTGTAAACGACGGAAGTGACGCTACGACCACTGTGAGTTTTACTTGAATTAAGCAATTGCAATTAGCAAAGTCGTTTAATATTTACTTATTGTTCGGATATAACCATTTTAGAATGAAAAATTCATTTCACAATATGTTCAATTTACATCTGCTCGTTATTAACTAAAAAGAACATTCTTCGCAAGTGTTTCTGCAAAATACCTGTCTTCGGTATTCTATTAAGAATGTTTTCTCATTCTAAATAAATCTGAAATTAATTTTGACAATGAATTACAAATACAGAATGTTAGTTTATAGTTACATTATCAAAAGTCATATATAACTTTATTGACAAAGTAACCCCTTAATTTTTCTAAATAATTCTGTTTCACTCAAACAAATTCTGTTCAACAAATTTTTTCAAAATTGGTTAAATATTCAATATTTCATTGAATTAACATATCTGAAGAAGAACAATTATTGAAAAAAATTATGAAAAGAATGAATTTGAATGAAAATAGTAGTCCTAGAACAAAGATGAGTAACATATTGGCTCTATATAAATCATAATAAAAAATATCACAAGCTATCATCTTTCCGGCATATAAGGATCGACTTCCTACAATTCCCAGGTAAATTTTCTCAAAGCATTTCTTTTATGTTCGTCAAAAATTTTCGATTTGATGTGCATTATTTTTTCATGATTATATATGATCATGAATTTTCATCATTATTATATGATTTGTATGTAAACGATTTGAAATAAAGATCACAGCGCCTGCTTGAATTTTTTTTAGAAAAGTGATTTGTAGCTTATGTATTTATATATTAATCATTTTAATAATTTGTTATCATTTTACTAAGTATTTTCGTGTTCATAAACGAATAAATCAATAATTGTTCAATAGATTAAAGTTAATGATTAATCCAAATTAAGAAAAGCAAGTAAAGAATTTTTATTAATTCGTCAAAGTTTCGGATTTCGAGAAAATTTTATGTAAAGGCCATCGTTTTTTATTTTCGATTTATTTTACACATTTCAAGAGTATCAATGCAACACAAACTCCAACTTAACCCTATCATACAGTCTTGTATAAACTCAAAAAACATTACTATTTGTTCCATTACGATTACTATTAATATTTACAATGTTTTTCTGTGTTTATGCAAGATAATGAATCATTATACCATTCGAAATAAAAATTTGTATAATTAAAAGTATCAATAACAAATTTCTCATCAATGATATACTTTTCACGAAATAACAGAATAATTTTCCTACAAAAGTTATTAAGAATAGATAAGGCCGAATAATGAACATCATCATCTTAAACATGACTATTACCTTCAAAGTCGTTTACAATACTTTTTATATGGAAATCCCTACCTTGAAATTAGAAAGAGAAAAATATGTCGAGTAAAATTTTCAATAGTATGTCCAAAAAATGAATAGATTTGAGTTTAATTGTGAATCGAAGTTAAGGTTATGTGCCCCTTTATTCTGCCTTCATGGCCTCACGCCTCTGTTATCGCATAGAATTCGGGGTAACTAACGTGTTATAGACATTGTTTTTTTCCTTCAAAATCAATAACCTACTTACGCTGCCTCTAGAATACACAATAATTTTGTTAAAAAGTTTAAAAGCTTCCAAATTATCAATATACACTAGTAGATATAAAATCAACATATTTTTACAATTTTTCAGATCGATCGAGCAGTCTGAATTTTTTCATGAAAGTAAATGATGCATTACGGTCATCTAATCTTTTAATTGTATCAGAGCATATCCGTACTTTCTTCAGAAAGGCAACAATTCAACGATTTAAATAAACTTATAATAAAAAAGGATAGAAGTGGTATAGTTGAAATAGATTTTGAAACAGAATCATGTAATAAGTGGAAATATTTTATCCAATATCATGGAATTTTTGCCAAGAAACAATAGCTGCAATTAAAAAAATGTTTAAAATTATCTAAAGGAAATTAATAAGCTAATAGTTCTAATTTTCTATTAAAAGAGGAGCAGTGATCCACCAGAGCTAGGATGATTCTGGTTTTAGCTTCGAACAATGTTCAGATTCCGAAACACCGTTTTTTAACGAATGTTAGTAAATTAATTTTCGATATTGTAGCTAAGACCAGCATGTAACGTTAACAATTACAGATCAAATTGTTTCCAAATTTTAGTTTTTTCATTTACATTACAGTAAGCATTAAGTTGTTGTTTCTAGATTAGATATTTCATATTCTCTATACACTAACTTAACAATTCGATATTTACACTACTCTGTATTACTCTACTCCAAATCGCATTATAGAGCACAAAATGCGCTTAGGCATTCAAAATTATATTATATTATTCAAATTGTACGTATCATGCATTGAAATCGAATCGACACTTAATCATCGTACCGATTCATTGAAGGACACCAATATACCTCGCGTGATAGTAAGTACTATACTCTTTATATTTTATCTATACTCTTAAAATTTTAATTTAAAAATAATCCTGATCGAATTGAATTTTTTTAAGGCAATGATAGTCTCCAAGTGTTTCGAAGATGGCGAGCGCACAGTTCTTTTAAGCGATAGGTACACAAACGACTTTCTTCCGTTTACAGAAATATTTTCATCCCAGATTGCGCTGTTTCTGTTTGACCATTCTCAAAATGGTGTGTTAGTTAGGAAGAAACGTTTTCAAAAAGTTTTTAAATTAAACGAGACGCATTTTACTGTAATAGATCAGCCGCCAAAAAATGTTCTCATTCAAGTATTTCATGTGTCCAATTTACCAATTACCTTACAAAATTTGAGGGATTCGATCTGGTGGAATAGCAGAGCTCGTTACCTCATCGTCAATGCAAATATCGAAAGTGGCTGCCGAGATGCGGCAATATTTTTAAATGTGTTCTGGAAATTTAAAATTGCCTCGGCTTTATATTTATGCAGGGATAGCGATAATGAATTATCGATTTACTCATTCAATCCATACACTAATCGAGCTCCGAAATTATGGAAAATTGTAAATACAAACAATAAACCTAATAAATACTGGACTCTATATAGATTTTTTGTGGAAAAAGCTGACAAGAAATTCGTCAATAATTGTAAGTTTTTGAACCTAATGATAAAAACCTTAACACACACACAAACACATTTCACTTACACGCTTTAATTTTTCAGTAACAGAAGAATTAAATTGTCGAAGATTATATTTCGATAAATCGATCGATTTAAATGGTTACCCGATAAAAGTGAGCTACATGCAAGATTCCGAGGCATTTGTCTATGACAAAACTAAAATTGGATATGAAAGATGTAGTACACCGTATTATAAAATATTCTGTACAATAATGAATTATTTGAATGCAACGATTATCACGAAGGAAAATAGGGATTTCGGTTACTTAGACGACAAGAATGAACCCCGCGGTTTCCTCCTGGACGTCGTGTCCAACCAAGCCGATATATGTATGCATCCACTGTTTATAAGAGACTTCTTGAAATATTCAACTGGTTCTTTTGATTTAGAAGGCGTCGCAATCACATCTTTCAAAGACCAAGAACATTATTCCTCATCAAGTATTATGTACACCGAGCTGAAAAGTTTCGTTTGGTTAATATTTTATTTCTTCCTTGCTAGCATAGCGCTGAAGTACGCGCTGAACGATATGCTATCCTTATCTGTTATGAGGCTGCTCAAAATGATATTGGAAAGCGCAAGTTACATCAGAATCACGCAGACGCCGGTCAGACTGGTGGCAACCGTCTTCGTAGTTATGATTTACACCACGCTGTCCTTCATGCAATCCGATTTGAGCGCAATCACCACAGTCCCGGAAAAAGGATTTCTCATCGACAGCTTTGAGGACCTGATCGAGTCCCGTTATCCAATTTACGGAACGAACTCTTTAAAGGATTTCATATATCACGAGACAGTGCGTCAGCGTTACTATATTCGTGACTTTTGCGACTGCCTCAATAACATAATGGAAGGCTATCGCATCACTTGCTTTAACGTTCGAATAGTAAGTAGATATTATGTATGTGAAGATAAACTTATTCATATTTCTAAAAACGTCGTCGAAAGAAGTTTCATATTCCCGGTCTCTCGAGACTTCCCTATTCTTACTAAATTGAATCGTTTGCTCATGATAATGGGTCAAGCGGGTATTATTAAATTAATTACATCCCAAGTCGAGCTTAAGCAACGCAAATGTAACGCAAACACTGTGCCATATAAATATCGTATGGAGCATTTTAGCGTGAATCTTCCAATTCTACTTGGAGGATGGTCTCTTACGATTCTGGTATTTGTACTTGAAATTATTATCCATAGAATTCAAAAATTCAAAAAGAAATCGATGACCATGTCAACATCGGCAAGTCCAACTCGATTACATTGAGCTGATGCATCTTGTTAAAACTTCAATCTGCAATAGTGATTAAAAATCTGGAAACTGATAAGAAAGGCAATGAGCTATCCAGAAAATGTGAGAATCATATTTTTCGAAAAGATTTATGTATTTTATCTGACAATTCGTTGTAAAAAATGTAATAAACTAATATTTCTTGACGTCGTTTATGCATATTTGAAGCAGTTTTTTTTTTGAGTTTGGTCTTTGAAAAGTACTTATTTTTCTTAAGAGGTCAGTTAGGAACATTAGCGTAATGCAACTACATTAAGTACTCGAACTTATCTTTATCATAAATGCTTATTATGTAAAATAATTTATTCAAATCTCTTGGCTGCAATGAAAACTCAAATTTTCTAAAGGAAACTTATTTACTTAGTACGCAGCTATCAATCTTGTTCAATGTATTCAACATCCTCCTATTTCTTAAAATTGGATTCGTTTTTTTTATTCTAAATCATATAACTTAAAATGAAAAAGTTATATAGAAAATTTATAATTATAGAGAGGCAAACAATAAAAACATATTTATTAAGAGATATAATTATAAATAATTCATTCTTCTTGGCCAATTACGTAATTTATATTCTACTGTGTCAATTTTATATAAATTTATATACAAATAATTTAGAAAAGATTGCTACAGAGATTTTATCATTTTTCGAAAAAATTCTTAATCAACCTTTATAATTTAACATTTTTGCATTTCTATTTAATTGTTCGATATAGTCCTAAACAATATACAATGATAATTTTCTCAACAATTAAATTGGTAAGACTTGACACTCTGGTCCACATTTCACTCACTCTCTAAAATACTTAAAAGTTGAAGTCATCCAACCGCGGAATTCCAAAATAAAAAAATAGAAACGCCGCGATGAGAGAAGCAGGAAATTTTTGAAGGTCGACGGAACACGAAGATTACTGGCCGAGACAGCAAGAGGGTCAAACTCAAGCGGTAAAAACAGTAGGAGCGAAAGGTGGAGGGAGATGGATGCGGAGGAGGAGGCGAGAAAAAAAGCCGCGCGTGCATTAGAAGCTCCGTCCAAGCCGCGTACAATGACAGGAACTTCAATTACGAGAGAATCGAGCCTTACGAAATATGTCACGATGAAAGCGCGTGAGAAAGGGAGAGAGGGACAGAGGGATACAGAGAGAGAGAGAGAGAGAGAGAGAGAGAGAGAGAGAGAGAGAGAGAGAGAGAGAGAGAGAGAGAGAGCCTAGAGTCGGTGCCTATATACGGCCCGCGTGTCGCACACCGGGACCTTTCACGACCTCGAGGAAGATGTCTATCAAAATCGTCGAGCGTGACTTTGACATTTCGCCTTCGAAGGAGCGCGACTGACGCCCCCGACGCCATCGGAGACCGGCCTCTCGTTCCCATGCGCGTCTAGCGGCTCGCGTATAAGCATTTCAATTGTCCGAGCGGTGTCTATCAAGGTACAGTCGTGCTGCATTCCGCGGTCTTTTTTTCTCGTCTCCTTACAGCCAGTCCCTTGTGAAGTAGTCGTCGCCCCCCCGCCCGGTTGCAAGAATGCGTCCAGTCGTGGCGACAAATGATGTCAGTCGATCCAATTAATCAACAATTTTAATCATTGTTCTGAATGAGCATCAAAGTATCGTGCAGAAGAAAACTATATGCATATTAGTTAAAAAAAGCCCAGAACTTAAATAGTAGCAAATAAATATATTTATTAAATTCAAATACGTGTTATATGGATCTAACCAAGTTTTAAATTTTAAATCTTAGACATTTAATCTATGTACGTTTGTCGTTTTCCTTTACGATAAAAGAATTTAAAAAAAAGGAAAACATAAGAAAAAATAGGCTCTTTTATCATAAAATTCTGAAGCAGCTTTTATTATTCTAAGTTCTTATCTTTACAAATAACTGTTTTTAAAGTTAAAAATTTCTTCCATGTCAATTTTGTAAATTAGTAAGCATTTATGTGTAATACTACTGGAGAATTTGTAGGTCTGTTGGAATTTACCAATCTGAGGTTTCAGTTTTGTAAATTTTTTGATCTCTCAATTTTCAATTTAAGTGTTTGGATTTATAGATTTTTTATTTGCAACCATTGTCTGCAATTCTATTAAAATTCTAATTTTATAATTAAAAAAAAAAATTAATTTTTGAACATATACTGAAAATTATTAAAGCTATGATGTAGTAATCCAAAAACCGCTATTAAATTCTCGTTCAGTGTTCACAACTTCATAAGCAAAATATATTCTGAATGCAGAAATTTCAATGTACACATTTTTCTTTCTTTTACCAAACAAAAGTAACAGATTGATCGAGTACTACATCGAGTATTACTTGGATCGAGAAAACAACTTTACTGATGAAAAGATTTCTATCTGCGATATTGAAAAAAATAATTCTTTGTATATTATTTGTACGTCAAGGAAGCGATACTCTTTTCCTCAGATCATAATAACTTATTAATGAAATCACAATTCAAGATCGTGGATCGTGGATGATCCCTCTCTCTCCCAGCCGCTCTCTCTCTCTCTTCTCGATTGAGAAAAACAAGAAAAAGAAGAAAAAACGGAAAATTGAAGCGAGGTCAGGAAAGAGAGGCAAATAAAAGGCGTCGACGAAAAACAAAGCTCATATACCGTGTAAAGCACAATTACTCCGAGATATATATAATATCGGTCGCGGAGCATTTCAAAAAAAGGTCGAAATAAAACTGCCCATGATAAAATAGACCCACATACATAGGCGATATACACCACAGTCACACACCCCCACACCACACACACCACACACACATCACACCACACACACACTCCACACACACACTCACCACATGTATATATATATATATATTATATATATACATGTGTGTATGTACACGCGAGACGTTTACTTATAATAAAAATAAAAACGAAGAGAAGAGAAAGAGAGGACAGAAAAAGGTGAATCTTTACTATATGCATCGTTGTTACTACTATACCTATACATATAGGTGTACGTATATGACGAAGTAGAGAAACATAAAATATAAAAAGTTAAAGAGAGAGAGAGAGAGAGAGAGAGAGAGAGAGAAGAGAGAGAGAGGCCGAGGAAGGCAGAGAGACGAACGTACGAGTGTAAAAAGGGACGACTATCGAACGCAAAACTTCTCTTGCTCTCCTTAATATATATATATAAGAACTCCGAGCGTGCGCTCAGAACATGCAAGCATGAAAAAAAGAAGAGGGAATAACATAAGAGTAGGAGAGAAACAGAAAGAACAAGAGAGAGAGAGGGAAGAGAGGGCAAGCGATCGAAGAGAGGCCTCGTTTCACTCCTTTTTTCTCTTTTGCTCTTTTGCTGTTCGCACTGCACATGAGAAGCGTTATCGAGAGACCGAGAGGGAAAGAAAGAGACAGAGTGAGCGGGCATGAGAGAGAGAGAGAGAGAGAGAGAGAGAGAGAGAGAGAGAGAGATATTCGAGCGTACAAGGCCTCTTCGTCGTGCGCCGGGACAGGCCCGTCGAATGTTAACAAGGAAGACTTGGTTTTCTCTATCTCTCACTCTCTCCATATCCCTCTCTCGCACAGTGTATCTCCCTACTATGCCAAAGCCTTACCAAACGCTCTCTTACTCTACCTCTTTCTCTCTCCCTCCCTCTCTCGCGCTCCCTCTCGTACTTTGCGATCTCCGTGCATGATTCCCAGCGAGCCTCCTATTGGTCGGGGCAGCATTGGCGGTGCGCACCGCCTTCGCGAGAGGGAACGAGCTCTTACTGCTCTCCTCTTCTCTCGCTCGCTCCTTCGGGGAACGCGTATGTAAGGAGAACGAGGAACAGCGAGCGAGGGAGAGACAAAGAAAGAGAGAGAAGAACGCGTACGCCTGCGATGCATGTATCAGAAACGAAGGATAGAGAATGGGGAGGGGGAAGAGGAAGAGGAGGAGGAGGAGGAGAAGGAAAGAAGGGAGAGCGATACGAGAGGAAATTAATAATAATAATCGAATGGCGGAGTTAGGGAGATGCGAGTCGAAGCTGCACTGATGCGCATCTTGCGCCCGCGCGGTCCATGCGTACGGAGCGAGCCGCGCGGGATTTTCGTTAATCGATCCTCCCGGCTCTCTCTCTCTCTCTCTCTCTCTCTCTCTCTCACTCTCTCGTCGGAGCCGAGGGTTTCGCTCGAGGGCCGACCTGAACGAGATCCAGAGACAGGGCGCGGCGGAGACAGAGCCCAGTGGTGGGGCCAATTATAAAACGTGCGCAGTTTTGGGCTGCGGCATCGGTCTCTGAAAAATTGGCCCGGGCGTGGGACGAATTGGCGAGGGCTTGAAAATTGGATTTTTCGTATATAATGATGCGATGCGAGATTTTTTTTCGCCCTCGTTGTTGTTGTTGCTGTTGTTGCTGCTGCTGCTGCTGCTGCTGCTGTTTTTCCGGGAGCCGAGCAGGAGGTTTCCGATCATGATGGATTTGGACGCAATTTATTACTGCTATATACTATACAGTACAGCGCCATAACCAGAGAGACGTACAACTATACTTAAAATTAATTAAAACGTAGCTTCTCATATTGCCTGTCGCTATCCTACAAAAGAATGATTCAATATCTCCATGCTACAAACAGCCATTCTCATCCTTGCCATTTCCTAAAGCGTTAAATTGCCATCATTTTGTCCCTCAACGGTGTACGTAAAATACACGCGCTTGGACGGTGGGGGGAGAAACAAAAAAACGGCTCCCGAGTTGTACTTTTCGAACACGCTAGAGAGAGAGAGAGAGAGAGAGAGAGCAGTGCGCGGCTTCGAAAAAATAAATGTAATTTGCATCGTTTCGTTTCCCATTCGTCCGTCTGATTCCTGTTATTTGCAAATGGTAAGTAAATACATTAAGCTCAACGGGGCTACGAGGACGGAGGGGACGGGTGAAGATCGTAAAGCCGCAGAATTTCGTGCTCCTTCTCGCGCGCGTTCATGCACGCGCTGTCGAAGGACGAGAATCGAGGTTTCTATAGACATAGACGAGGTGACGGTGCGAAAGGGCGGGTCGGGGACAGAACGAGAGAGAGTGAGAGAGAGAGAGAGAGACAGTGTATAAATTCCTGGTATTGATTTCAATATCGCACGTTCCACGACGCGATTCCGCAAATTTCTTTGGACGCCCGTTGCGTCGCCTCGTCGACTTATATAGGAGCTGCGCGTCCCCCGTCGTATTCGCGACCTGGCTCTTTCTCTCTCTCTCTCTCTCTGCTCTTGCAAAATCATAGTAATTTGCCGAGATTTGCCGCGGCGGCGTCGTCGCCGAGCGAGAGAGCGAGAGAAAGAGCTCGATAATTCCTTGGCCCGGGTTGATCGTCTTTTTAATTCTACCCGCCCTTCCCACGTGTCTCCCCTCCTCGCCGGGAAGTGTAAAAGAGCGGAAAATTCGATTTCGGCACAGCGGAGAATTGCCCGAGAACGCGGCCGGGGGGATAATTCGCGGGACGCGTGTATTAAAACCCTCCTCCCTCCCTGCCCCCGCGCCACGAGTTCGTGATCTTAATAATATCAATTATCGGAGACTTATTTCGGGGATCGTATATCCCCCGTCCCCCGCCCCGCCACCGACTCGTCCGGCTCTGCACGAGTATCGTATTAATCGAGAAGCAGCTGTTCGCGCGTCTTTTATCTAGGCTTTCCACAACGATGCGTGGATTTGCCAATCTGGTTGGGTCAGGTAAGCGTGGGGGGGGGGGGGGGGAGTTGATATAAAGCGCGCAGAAAATTGCGACGTACACCAGCTGACTCGTTTTTTTTATACGCGCGTCCGTTGCTTATAGAGAAAGCCGCTGTATAAACAATGCGCTACGGGTTGAAGATTTTGCCCGGGGAATCGTAAAAGATCGACGAGAGAAATTCCCGCCGTCGGCCGAACGAAGGGAGTATGAACAATCGAGGAACAATTTCCAGATCGAAGTTGGAAGTCTGATCGACGATCTCACTCGTCGGATATAATTATTAACTTGGATCTGGGCAAGTATCAATAAGCGGGGACCAGCGTCGTCGTAGGGCGCATTTATTATTCAAAGTAGGTAATCTTAGTTTCCGAATTGAAGGTATAGCGCGAATATGGGATTATGTAAATGATAGTCTTTGAAGATTCAAGTTGGCGGGCGCGTAAATTTATTAAGGTGGACTGGAATTTATCATGAGCCTCGGACACAGATATCCGAATTATCACTGTCAAAGGTACACGCACGAAAGAATTTATTTATCGCCGATTTGATATTTTGGTGATTAAATTCTCTACGTATTTTGGTTGCCTTCGTACTAATGGGATAAGAATGTTTATTAATATATGCTACAGTCGTTTTAAAAAAAAGAAAAATAAAAAAAACAAAACAAAATAAATTTCTATTGACTTTCTTCGAAATAATCCTAATTTTTTATAGAAAAAATTCAACTGTGGCGACTAAACTATTCCACGCTTTTATTTTAAATTCAACGTTGAAATCATACCATTTTCGATACTATAATCCCATACGTTCCCGTCGAAATAATAACAATCCCAGCGTCACCTGCGACTGTATTATACAACAATAGCCGAGCCCATTATGTCTAACCCGAAAAACTAATATATAATTTCAAATTGCCCGACCAATTTCATCGGCGAGGGGGGACGCAGAGAAAAAAATTCAGCATTATTGTTCCTGGAAGGCAATTACAATCGTTTATCGCCGCAAGAGAAAACAAGAGAGAGAGAGAGAGAGATAGACGAACGTTCGCTGGCTCGCCATTCCATATATCGCTCTTATACCGCTTACATGGATTTGCGATCGCGAATCCGCGCTCCGAGCGGGCATTATTGCGTATAGACAGTACGCATAAGACTCTCCCGCGAACTTGGCTGGAAGCGAGGACGCCGGCGCGCGGCTCGTTCGCCATTTTGCGACGCGATCTCTTTCCTTGCCCCGCCGCACCGGGGCCCACGAGTACGCGCAGACAGACAGACACGTACTTGGGGACACGCACGGGACACCGATCCGATCGTTTGCGCGTGGGTTGTATTCTCCTCTCTTTACATTATATGTGTATGTCTCGCTCTGTCCGTTCCTTCGACGTAGCTCTTTCCCCTCCCCCTCTATCACTCACTCTCTCTCTCTCTCTCTCTCTCTTTCTGCGTCTTTTATCAGGACCCCGACGGTACTGCCGTCACCGCCGCGTGCATGCATGCGCGCGCGGAGCAAAATCGTCCGCTTCGTCGCCCTAATCATTGTTATTACGACGCTTCGTCGTCCCCTTATATATATATATATATATATATACATAGGTACCTGCGCTCTCCCCTTTCCCACTCCGTCGAGCCTATAGCCTCCATGTGCTCGAAAGGCTTCCAGATAGAGAGAGAGAGAGAGAGAGAGAAGGGGAGGGAGGGAGATGCCAGCTGTAATTATGTGTCGTCGTCGTCCTCCTTTTTGCTTTTGCTCTTTGCCATATCACGGAAACAATATGTGTATATGTATATATATATATACACTTTTACACTTACATACACATGCAAGACGCCCTCCCCCATGCATAGATGCGATAAATATAAAATTCGATATCGATGTCAAGGCGGTGAGAAAGTCTCCGCGCCGACTTTACGACGCGGCAGTGCATTTTTAATCGAACTCTCGCGTGGAATTTACGGGACTAATAATTAGATGAAAAGAGGGGGGAGGGTGTGTGAAGAGTCCTCGCGCGTTTCGATCCCCCTCCGTTCCCTCACACTAGTTTACAGATAAAACTGAACGTGTGCTATTACAGTGCGTCGCCTTAAAATTCGTGTCTTCGACAAACAACTGCGCCGATTAAATAAAGTTGCATAATGGATAATCCGAAGCACTTTGTGTTTAATAAAAAGTCCGCATCTATTGCATGCGCGAATATTGCGGCTCGCGTTATTTGCACGTCATTCCTAATCGAAAACCCATCTCTGACCGTGTAATGCGCGTGATTAAATTTGAGCGTATTTGGTCTATATATGTGTGTTCATATATATATATATATATATATATATATATATATATATATATATATATATATATATATATATACATTACGTCGCGCTTTAAGCGCGACGTGCGGCGTTCACCTTGGAGAGGTGCGCGCGCGTAAATTGCGATTCCACATAAATGAAGCCTAACCGCAAAATCGCGGCGCGAAGCTGTGCGGCCGGCGAGGGGGTGGAGGGAGGGTAGGGGGGGGGAGGTCGAGGTGTTCGACTAACGCGGAAACGACTCCTTCGAGAGGCTGCCGGCCGACAATTCGGCGTTAAAAAGTTAAAAGTTTCGCGCGAAACGCATACGGCTCGCGGAGAGAAAGGAAAGTAACGCTGATGATGCCGATTCAGTGCCCCCAGGCTTAGAGAAGTCGTGGACTCATGGCGTGATTGGATGAATTTAGTTTACGCGCGCTTAGATCGCACGTCTAGATTCCCGCGGCGAATGGCGGAAGAGAACGAACGACGCTCGGAGTTTTTTTATCTATTTCTTTTATTTTCTTGTTTCTGTTTCCTTTTTTTGCATCGAATAAATTGTGATGGTGGAAGCAGTGTTGTACTCCAGTGATCGTCTAGAGAATGATCAGGCCAACACCGTATTGCTGTATTTCTTTCGGCATAAGGCGAAAGTGTCGTAATCCGTGAGATGTACGGCGTTGTTCATCTTCCCCCTGTCTAGGCGATCTCTATACTCGCTCTCTTTCTTCAAATTCATGCTTTGCCGTGCTTTCATAGACTAAAGTTTAAAAAATTGCTTACAAATAAGTCTATGTACATTTCTGCAAACAAGTTCAAGCTGTACTACCTACTAGATTTGTGCAAATCGCACTTATCCCATTTGAGAGAGTTGAAAAATTAAGTCAGTTTAATTTGCCTTAAAGTATCACCCAATAAGGCTGAAAACATAAAACAGACACAACACTGAAAATTCGGACCTCCCACCGTCGCTTTACCGCTCCCTAGCGACGTAAAGAACCATCCGGCGGCGAATGAACTGTTATATAGATAGATAATATTCCGAGCTCGAGCGGCGCAACATCGCACCGGCGAAAAGTCGTGGGGAATAATGATTATTATCATCGGTCGTGGGGCGAGTCCGCGCCAATGCCGCAGAAACAACTCGATGGCACACGCGATCGGGTCGTTCCCCAAAATTTCCGTCCTTCGCCCAGATATATATACATAAGTTTTTCGGGCAGTTCGCCTCGCTGCCATTTCGCGCAGCTACATACCCATCGCTCACGGACCTCTGTATATATATATATATGTGTGTGTGTGTGTGTGTGTACCGAATCGTAAGCTGCATCGCCGTGCGCGATTCGGGCGGCAAAGAGAGAAGGCCTCCTCGAGTAAAAGTCTGTAAAACAAAAGTAACAAAAAGAAGAGAAAAATAATTTTAGCGGTCCAGCTGCACGCGGCCGTCGTTTATTCGTACGGGAGGTATAGAAGAGCGCCATCCACACGAGCTCGGCAAATGAGCGCCGACGATCGAGTTCCGAGAAACGGATGTATTATGATCTCTCTCGCACTCTCGAAAGGTTGCCTCGCCCGACCGGCGGTTGCACTTATATTATATATGTCACTATTAAAAACGCATTAATTTTGAATCCCGGCGCACTCTTTCTCTCTCTCTCTCCCACCCAACAGCCAAACGAAATGACGCATGCGCGGGGAAACACTGGCGCAAGGTTTTACATTATTATTCTTCTTATTATTATTATTATTATTAATAGTTGTAGTAGTTGTAGTAGTAGTAATATATATATATATATATATATATATATATATATATATATATATAATAGTGTGTATAGACACAAATATATGCGTGTGTATGTACGTCGGAAAGCGCGATATACACGGCGGTATGCGGAATGAGCACCAGGGACGTAGGCCCGTGTACGTGCGGCTTTTTTTATCCTCCTCTTTTTCTCCTTTTATTTCCCTCTTTCGGGGCAGCGGCCCTTTTTTCCAGGAGCCGTACAATGGTCACGCGAGTGTCTATATACGCACATCGCGCACCGAGCGAGCCCGTGCATTTTTCAGACAGTCCGTCCCCGCTTCGTCATCATCGTATCATCGTCTCGTCTTTTTGCGCAATCCGGCGTTTTGTTCGACGCGTCTCCCTTCCCCCTTCCCGCGGCGCAGCTGTCACTGCGCGACGGAGGAATTTCGAAATTCGCACGTGCAAGATTGCTTTACGGCCTCGTTGCGCGAGTATACGCACATCTTTGGAAATTGTTACGGGCGACGCGCGGTGCATTTTGAAAAAGCGCGTTCCGAGCCGCGCGATAGGCGCAGAAAGTGCGCCACTTAATTCGGGGATACGAAGAGCCTCGCCTCCGCCCTGTGCGTGTCGCGACGGTAACGTGATTGTTATTACAGTCTTAGCCCGCGACTTTTGGGGCGAGTACTTTTTATGGCATCGAACCTGGCGTCGGCCCCGAGCGCCAAAAGATTCGATTAGCATTTTTCGAAAATGTCTCCGGAATTTACGTAATGACGGGGCGATTCAAAAGCGGACAGTCGACTGGCAGCCTCCAATAATTATGCCGAAAGAACGCATTTTCGTCGTAAGCTTGCCCCGTCGTGTTTTTAGTTTTAAAGCCGGTGAGAAAAAATGTGTAGAAAAAATTGCATTACTCCCAGTATTATGATTACAAAGTACAAAAATCACCATTAATCCTATCGAAAATTAAAAAATTTACCATCCTCCTCGTAAAATTTATTAGAAATTCGGGGCAATCCTCTAGACTTTTACCTTCTGCGATCAAAATTCCTGAATACTATTCGCCTGTTTACCGGGAAATTGCAAGACAAACTCAAGTTTAAGTATAACCTTAAAATTGAACGCGTCATTGGCTCACTATACACGTACATACATACAGACGACTAACCGCGAATCATTCAATAACCCAACAACTGTGCTACATAAACAGGGTCTATATATAATGCATAAGCGAACGGAATAAAAGTGCACATTTCCTGAAAACTGTATTCGAGCCGGCGGAATACGTACGCGGGCGATTAGCCCCCGTCGAAGGATCGTTACACGTCCGTGTAATACGCGCGGAAGCTGGCAAAACCGCAGGTATAATGCGCGGCAAAAATGGAAGGCGACGCGGTGGTCGGGAAGTCGGGGAGTGGGGTGGTCAGGGAAGAAAAATAACAGGAAATAGGGTTTTTAAACCGGGTAGAAAGTAAACGTGGTACTTAGCGTGCTATATAGTTATTTGTAGAATTGCCGCTGTAAGAATTAAGAGTCGAGAAAGGCTCAGTAATGCATACGCAAACGAGGTCGGGCACAGATTCAGTTTTTCTCACATATGCTGCAAAAAGGAAAATACGGATTCCCGCAGCTTCACGTGAAATATCGCGGCTGGTCGAAGTACGACACCAAATATCCGAACAACGCCCCCCTCCCTTATATATCATCCCCACAGCTAATACGGATCCACCCGAGGTCCTATAAACACGAGCCGAGACGGGATATAACCCGTGGCGACGACGAAAGTCAAGCCGAAAAGACGAGACGCGCCGACGGCGGGCGACGGCCCGAGCGCTCACCGCGTACAAGCGAGGAGGGTAAGCGCAAATCCAAATGTACCCGCGGCGCGATAACGAGGCGGGCAGCGGGTGGTGGGGAAGGCGCGCGGGGGGGAGGGCCAGCCGTGACTCGCTGCTAATGGCCTCCGCGCCTCCTCGAAGCGGGGGACTCGGCTGCCGAGCGACGGCGAGGCTCTGCCTCCTGGCAAGGCTCGAGGGTTCCCGTGGCAGTGCCGCTCGATTCTGATGCAGAAGGAAGGCTCGAAGTTTACCCTGCTTTATGGTACGTGAAATAATTTTGAAGGTGTACAACAGTTGACTTTCTGTATTAATATGACGAATTAGTACACGGTATTTCTTATGCAGAATACGCGGAGCTGGCGAATGGGCGACGAATCGATTGGACAAACAGTTTGGATCCGATCTCGAATAAATAGTTTCGTGTCGGCAATTTCCGAAGAGATTGGCCCATGGGTGTATCGTCGATACACCAACAATGTATTATTGCGATCACACACAGCCAAGATAGTTTCGGGACGAATATGTTCGTATGCTAAGTGCTGTACCGCGCCACTGCCAATTTACACGCCCGCATTGAAATTTCACAGGCCGACGCGCTTCTTTTTTTTCCTCTTTATCTCAATACGTAGATAAAATACACTGTTTCGCGACGAAACGCTCGCGATAATGCCCCGGCGGAGCCATTCCACGATCATTATTCGCCGTCTAATTATTCGCCCGCTGGACTGCCGCAAAGGAAAGATCGACAAGAGAGCCGGAACGAGCGCTCGACGAACCGAGCGACTTTGTCGGAAGGACTAACGAAGCGTCAAAACGGCTTTAATCTGCAAGACGGTCAAGTTCGTGGATAAATATTCATGAGGCTTCCTCCAGCTCTATCTCCTTCTCCCTCCTTCTCTCTCCCCCTCGGTTTCTCGGCTGACTACCCACTTTATAAAAGCTCGGCTGGCGATTTATTTTCTCATCGTTCTCTTTTTGCCACCCGACGGAGCCGCGGAGACGAGAGATTTCGTACGGCGCGGGCCAGACGCATTTCCCTAATTACCATGTTTTGCATGTTAGAAAGCCCTCGGAGTAGGACGAGGCCAGTCGACGATCATCTGATGGCACGACGCCTGGTGCGAGCATGTTAGAAAGCCCGTCGGAGCTACGCGAGAACCTTCTATACAGAGAACTCACCTCACCTTGTGCTGGTGTGGTGCAACCCAGACCTCCCCCCGTAGGCCCGAAGGGAATTACAGGCCGTACTTTGCGCGAGCTATTAAGAACAGCATAAAAATTGCAGGAGGGGAACTTAGAGAAGGCTGGCGCAAAGTGAGGCACCTCCCCCCCCCCCCCGCGGTAGTGCAACCTCGACAGTTCGGTAACTTCTAGATTATATTACCTTGGAGTTCGATAGGAAATTTTTCGAAAGCCGTGAAATGAGATTTTCAAGTTGTTGTATTTCTAAATTAACATTCTTATATAGAATTGCAGGATATTGTTCAATTATTTTCCATGAAAGTCCGAGTTCAATTGGATATGCGATAATTGCAATTTTTTTAAATGTTTGAAATGAACAATACCGCGAAGATTTATTAAAATATCACGAAGATAATACTTTTTACGTAGCTAAGA
This sequence comes from Sycobia sp. Sy_11, assembly GCA_018907035.1. Taxonomy (NCBI): domain Eukaryota; kingdom Metazoa; phylum Arthropoda; class Insecta; order Hymenoptera; family Epichrysomallidae; genus Sycobia; species Sycobia sp. Sy_11. The sequence goes on along the minus strand of JACCIC010000066.1, from coordinate 3,568 downwards.
AAACTTTAAATGGTACAAAAAGCATTTAGTAATAAAAATATTTCAATAATAATTGTTTCATTTTCACCTGAGTGTCATAATACCGAGATCAAGCGGATATTATTTGAAAACAATTATTTTAATGAAACAGGCTCGACCCTCTACAGAGTCGCGCGTATCTACTACATAACATCCCCACAACACTGAATCTAATTGTTTTCGCGAAACGACAATGGAGTTGATACGCATTCGCGCTGGCCGCGCGCAAAACAGAGTTTCCATTTCCGATTTCAGTCGCCGTCGCTATTCCACGGGACAGCGGCGAGTACGTTATTTCGTCTTATCGGATGAGATAGCGACACACAATTATATAGCCGAGCGGCCATATTAGCTTTATCATCCGCTGTATCATCTTATCTGCATCGTCGATGCGACACCGCTTTTCTTTTGCGGATAATTTGCGGCTCGCGCAAATAACACTGCCGACTGTGCAAATACAATGTTGGTATTTTATTACAGGCGATAATTAAATATTTAAATATTTATTCTTCTGAGCCTAGGTATGCGCTGCAGGATCCGCCCAATGGGTTTTCGAGCGTTGCATGATATTTCCGAAAAAACTTCTTGCGTATATTGTGCGTTAAGTAGATAAAGTGCCGATACCGCAATTCAATATAGCTCGGTATTCAGCCCGTTATAAATAACAGTTCGCTTTTAAATCTGTACAAAATCCATGCGTTTACCTCGCTACTTTAACGACGCCATTATGCTTTTAATTTTAGTCACAATGACGGTATGCGAGTTTCGTAGACGACATTACGAGATATTACTCGGAGGTCGACGAAGGTAAGCCGGGAGGAAATAAAAAGAGCACGACGGCGTGGAGAAGTGTAGGTAAACACCACCATTGACTAATTTAACCACCCTTTGATTTAAGCGGGAAGGAGGATTAGGCCGCGGGATAAAAGACTCCGAGGCGGCGGGGGAAGCGGAGGAGAAAATAGGGGGGAGTGGTGCAATGCGCGAGCAGTACAGGGTTGCCAAAGTTTCACGGTTACAAGAGAGCGACGGAGCAGTGGAGGATTCTAATCATGATTTAGTGAGGGGTGAAAGTAGGGTTCGAGCAGGCCACGCCAAATCACACCGTCGCAGATGAATTGGATAATATTCCTTTATTGATCATTCTCCTCAAATGGAATAAGGATAATTCGTGATTATTTTTGCTTATTGCCGATCGAATCTGTGTTTTCGGCAGAATTTTATTGTTTACTCATTATTTCCTTTCATTCTTAACTATATTTTATTATACCGAATTCAGACGCGACCGTCTGCTGCTACCGAAAATTTCACATCTGCTTGCAGGCGAAGATTGTCTTTAAAAAATTCTTTAAAAAATCACTTTATTTCGTTGGGATTGAATAAATCTCAAGATTTCTTCGCTCTAAGCTGCACATCTAACAAACGAAGAATTATTGAATAATCACGTCAACCGCATGAAGAAACTTCAGAAAATCCAAAGGCCAAGTTATGTACGCGAGCGCTCGCGGTGAGAGCTGCCTATATGATTAAGCCAAGTGCAACGCTGTTTCGCATTTTCTCAAGGATCGCAGTTGATCTCCTGCTTGCGTCATAAATTACTCATCGAATACATAAACATATACATATAGTTATAGATTATGAAACAGCATTCCTTCGAGCGCGGAATACATAAATATTATTCAAAGAGGCGGCAGCATCTCAACGTGAAAATCAAGATTCCGCAGAAACGTCTACACCAGCATCTTTATTAAATGTTTTCACGCGTTACGCGCGTGTGTATCCCCCGCATATTAACCGACCTAACATTCCCTCCTCTCCCCCTCGCCCTTCAGGAATCCGCAAACTGTCGCGTCCCGCATAAAAAGCGCCGAGGCGTCGCATTTAATGCCGCGCGCTACTTTGCCCACGTCGCGCGACTTCCCGAGGCGGCTCGCCTCCTTCCGAGAACGTCATTATGTGCGCGCGGGCGACAGCGACGACGAGGGCGAGGACGGGGACGGACAATAGACCGCCCCGAAGAGCCGTTAAATTATACACGGAAGGGGCCGGGCCGCGAACGCGACGCCGAGTCCGACGACGGGCGACGGTATCTCCGGCGACGGTCGGGACGGCCCCTGTCTTGGGAGTGGGGGACGGCGTCGGTAGGGTGTGTGCACACAGGAAGAAAACCGAAAATAATAGGGTGTGATAAAACAAGTACAGTCTAGTATTTAGTATACTGACGCTGGGATAAAGATTGACGCAATCGCAGCTCGCGGCCTCAGGCGGAGTTCCGCATCCACGGGCGGAGCGGGGGGACTCGGACGGTCCCGTGAGCGAATGGGGCCTCGGCGCGCGTAATTGAATTTAGGATAGCCAGCACGACGAGCGAGACTTAACTTTGACACAATCCAGCGACAGCTCACCGCCCCGGCCCGCCAGCGAGCCCGCTGTGCTCACTAATGCCGCCTCATCGGGAGCTCGTGGGAGAGATAAGGCTTGGGTGGCTGGTATTTGAGGGAGTGCGGACGACCGGGCGGAGAGGGCGGAGGACAACAGGGGCGGGTCTTATAATACTTTAGAGCAGCCTTAAACATCGATATTCAGCGTAAGCACGGATACGCGCAGAGAGACGACGACGAGCCGCCCCAACAGATTTGCAGGAGAGAGGTCGGTTGATCCGGGCGCCCGCCACCTGATATAGACGGAGAGAGAGAGAGAGAACTAAGAGCCCTCTTCTTGGATTCGATGTGCATTTTTTGTCTTCCCCTTCGTTTTCCTCTCGCTTTCCTCTCGCGTTTTGAGGATTTTTTTCGGAGGACGTTACCACCCTTATGGATGAGATGGCACCCCCGCGCGCTTGGAGTGAGGGGGACCCCTTCGAAGAGACGACTGACGATACGATCGAATACTACTTATTTTTGGCATTTCTTACCGAGTAAATGGGGAGTTTTGCCAGACGTGACCACGAGACCTGGAAACCGAATTCCCCCGCATTTGGGAGGTGCGGTCAGGGAGGTGAACGATCTTTAGTGCCGCATGGTTAGAAAGGCACGACGGGCGGGCGCGCGGAGGGTCGTGCGCTCTTGAATACGAAGTGGCTTCCGCACCCCCGACCGACCACGAGGGGGCCCGAGGATGCCCCCTATGTTGATTTATGTTAATCGTTAGCGCACCCCCCCCCCCCTTCTTCGGCCCGATGAGACTACGATGATATTAAATGCGCTCACGATAGCGGATCCCGCGCAGCGGCGGCGGGCTGCGGCCTGGCGTAATACTGTCAGAGATCTGAGTGGATGGCTGCCCTAACTTCAGAGAACCGCGAACGTTCAGCGGGAGTTGAGCCCGCGCGCGCTTCTTGGATTTCGGCGCGTACGACGCGGACGACGTTTCAAGGCCGAAAGGGTGGAAGATTCGATCCAAAAACTGGCTAAATATTGGTTCAGTCGGGGATGAACTGGAGAATTCTAAGGACGTTCGGCGTTGTAGATATTTTATACTCTGTAACCAATTTGCCAAACAATGATTGGTAAACTATATGATTAGACGTTTAGACGCGACTGTCAAAGCT